>WUQG02165215.1:0-23192 GCA_011317285.2 Androctonus mauritanicus
TCATCAAAAAGCAGGATTTTAAATAAATTCATTATGGTCATCATTGTATATATGTTTTATTTTTTTTTAAAAATGTTATATTTTGTTGATGATTATAGATCGTTATAACATACAATTAATTTTGATACTATATCAAATAAATTTTCACTTTGATACTATTAAAATTAAAGATAAAATTAAATTCAGCAATAACTATGCGCAAACTAACAATTATCAAAGATTTTTATTTTATTATTTTCATAGTTCGAATTTCTTAATTATTTTAAATGTATGAATTATTTATTCATAAAAATGATAGTAACTCTAATTAAGAACTTCCTTTAACAAGTACACATATGCTTCCTTCTTTGGTTTTGCTCACAATATTTAAAAAAAAAAAAAAAAAAGAAATTTAATATTAAACAGTACTATTTGCCTAAATGTAAATCATGGAGAATAAAGAAGCTGTTAAGCAGAAAAACATATTTAGTTTCACAAAAATCATTTAACAAGAGAACAAAACATATTTGGCTGATAAAAATGATCTTATATTCTAGAAGAAAAGCTAAAGAGGGCTTGCTTATTGACTGAAAATGTTTCCTTCTCTTTTTAAATAATTTTTATGAAATTAAACTTATTTATTTGTTAAAGAGCTTATTTAATCTAAGAATTTAATACATTTGAAAATAAACTTTGATCATAAATCTATAGATTTTATCAAACAATTTTAGTTTTTACTTGTTTACATATTACATACTGTTAAATTTATTATTATTGATATTATAAAGTCTGATGCATTATAAAACTTTCTACTAAAAATCAGATCTATTTCTTTCAAGGCTGCATTATTTATAAATATTCACTTACTATATTTAGCATTTCCTCCTAATAAATGATGATAATGCAAAAGAATCCAATCAAATGCATTGAATTTTATTTTTCTCATGCTATATAGCATATTATTAAATATCATATTTAAAATAGCAATATTCTCATTTTTCTATCATTATGCAAAGGAAAAAAATATGACTATTTTTCAGAACTAGTCATTGCCTGTCAATTGGATTTTCATAAAGTAATATTCTAAAGTGTAGTAAAATGTAGTTACAAAAAAATTTTTGTGTAGTTGGAAAATAGAGTTTAAAAAATTTGTATATATACTTAATGTCAAATTCCTATTTATTTTTTTTAAATCTATCTATTTAGAATTAAGAAAAGTTTATCAATAAAATATTCTTATAGTAAGATGATTGTGCTTTTATTAATCCAAATTAATAAATATTATTTAATTAAAAAAATGTTATTTAGTATATATTTTTTAATAAAAGTTGAAGAAATGAATAATAGAACATTTATTTCCACATATTATAAAAAATAATAAATTTTATAATATTTTAGTTAATCATATCACTGAATTTCATAATGGAAGTAGTCAATTTAGAGCACAATATTTAATACAATCATCAATTTATAAGATTAAAGAATTAGTTTCAATGGGCTGGACAGGGTCTGAATCTGGAAATGTGACACCCGGAATTGGACTCATTCTTTCAGTTGGCATTCAAATGCTTTACTATGATTCATCTAATGAATTTATCATACTAATTTGTAAGGAAGAACCAGAAATTTCTCTCACCTACATATGTGATCACAAAATTTTTTCTTGAGAAAACTTTAAATGAATATATATGACTTACATGCTAGAAGACCCATACAATATTCATTTAATATATATTTGTATGCAGTGACAAATTTAAATTATTGGAACTGTTACATAACAGAAACTACATATTGGATATAATTAAAAGAAAAAGATTATTATAATTAAGAAAAAAATTATTAGTAATAATTTTTAATTTATGATTTGATTTAGATTTCTCTCTAGTTAGACAAATCTAGGAATGCCAATAGCATAGATTTATTTTATGATCTGCCTAAGTTTATATATGTTGATGACATAATTTTTTCAATATTTTCCAATTATTAAATTTTGCTTAATAAAGTCAGGTTTTATAATTGGATAAAAAAAGATAAATAATTTTTATTATATAAAAAATATGGTGCAATTTCTTATTGTTTTATTCTGAGTATATAATATATATAACTATTACAAAAATCAACTGTTAAATACTAAATTTTTTGAAATCATTTTTCTTGTTTCTTAGTTGATTTCTGAAAAAAATTATTTCAACTAAATTGAAAATTGAATTATATTGATGTTAAATATGTTTTATGAAAAATCTTGCATAAAGTTTTGAATACTTGATTTGTTATTTGAATTTGAAAAATATAAAGATATCAAAGTAAGAACACTTGTGCAGTATTATTCAATATTGATAATAAGTACACACTATATAAGCAACAAACATATACTAACTATATCTATTGATACAAAACTCGTATATTCATATATATTTTTTTTAAAGAAAAACAGGAATTTTATATAATGTGTATTATATGTCTGTTTAGTAAACTTAGAAATAATATTATAAGAATGATATAAGCAGGTTTTCAAGCAATTTTAAAAATAAATTTTAAAACAAAATCAATTTAGAAGTTACCTCTGATCTTTCTATATTTCCAGTAAACAAAATTTCTAACATATGTTTATAACAGAACTGTTTATACTTACAATACAAAATTTATAGTTCCATTATTAATCCCTAACAGATTGTTTATTTGCATTTTTAATAATGAATTTTCTCTTTTATTATAGTACTATGAAAGAAATTGTTTGTAAAAATATGAAATTTCAATCATATCTTTATATTTTTTTTTATTTTTATTTTTTAAAAATTTTAATTATATTTGCTAGATGAAAGAAAGAAATATAAGGATAGAATTGAAAATTATTCTTAAAATACGAGTTTCATATAAAGTTTTAATTCAACTGGTCTCTCAGAAAATTTTTGTCGTCATCTGAAAATGTTTTAGAAATCTTTTATTTTGAAACCAAAATGATATTTGCAGATTTATAGAATTAATTAAAGTAGACTATAAGAATTTAATCCAAATTAAATTTTTTGAATTAATTTGAAATCATAATGAAATATATTTTAAAAATTCAAAATTGGTATTTTAAAGATTTTATTTATTTTCACTTAGAATATTTTAGTTTAGCATAGCTATTCCATAAATATCAATAACAAGCTTACCGGTAAGAAAATTTGATCAATTCTGCTAAATAAATTTCCAAAATATTTATTAATAAAAATTCCAGACGATAAACATAGTTATCGTCTGGAATTTTTATTAATAAATATTTTGGAAATTTATTTAGCAGAATTGATCAAATTTTCTTACCAGTAAAATAATTTTTGTTTAATTTGCATGCTTACTTTAACTAATTAATATTCTTAGTAAAAGTACAAAATTAATACATTGTTATATTGTTCCACATTTATATTAAAAATTATTCTCTTTTATTTATATATTTTTTGTAATTAATAGTATTAAAAATAGAAATATTTTTCTTTAAATACTAATATCAGAACATAAAAATATACATTAATTTCATTATTCACTTTTATTTGTTTACAAAATATTATGTTTATCATAACAAAAACATATGGCTGATTCCTGCCAACTGAACTGTATCATTTACAAGTTGAAATAACATAACAGAATGAAAGGAATTTTTTATATAAATTATAAAAATCTATTGTAGTTTTTACTTGAGAGAGAAAAGTCACACATCTAATATCTTTGGATCAAAACTGTATAGTTGCCAATTCTAACTAAGCAACTTCTTTTTAATGGAAATCTTCCATGGAAGTCTGAAATTTTTGAAATATGATTAATATATTCAGAATATTTCAAATAAATGTATCCAATTTTTATCTTACTTAATATTCTTTCTATGAGATTTTAAAACTGATGATTTAAATTATATTTGAACTGAATTTTGAGAATATCAAATCAAACTTCAAATAATATTTATAATTATAACTATTTTTTGTAACTTTAAAATTTAACTAAAAAACCTTATTTATGTCTACAAGAAATCTTTTTGCATTTCTAAATTCAGTTTAAATTTATGAAACAGATGTTTCAGTGTCTAATTTTTGAAAAGTTTTTGCAATTGAAGGAAATTTTTTATCAAGGTAGCTTATTTGCAAATATATTAATATATTTGTTAATGGATGCAAAAACTACTTTAATAAAAAATAAAGTGCACAAAATTCACAAAAATCTCCACCAAATTTTGAAGTAAGCAACAAATAAATATGATAGATTATGGTTTATAATTAATTTATAAAAACTATGCTTATTATAATTGATTTTTTTAGAATTAATGCAAAATTTCTAAGATATGATAAATATATCTAATTAAAAAATATCAAATATATAAAATTAAGCCAAATATAATAGTAAGAAATTAGAATATCTATAATTTTTAACTAACTGTATGATTGAAATAACTGTATTATTTTAGTTTCTTAAATCATAAATCATGTAGCCACTTCTGAAGTACAGCATATGTTCTAATTTTTAAATAGTGAATGGAAATAGTGAATGGAAATATCAAACATACTCATAGCAACATAAGGCATATTGGACTTGCATAAATTATTACACAGGTATTATGATAAAATTAAAAACATACGATATATTTATAGCCTACTTACCTACAATGCAGGAGATATACAGTAATAAAACTATCATAACATATATATAAGATGCATAAATACAATTTATATTATAATAATGTCATTAACTCTTATTATAACAGCATTTTAATCATTATTACATAAAATTGCATTGCATCAATATATACTAAATTATAGAGATGATAACTTTTAAATATTTTGCAAAATATTTAAAAATAACCATCTCTATAATTTAGTATATACATTGCTATCAAAAGTTTTTATAAAACTGAATTTAAATAAGAAGCTTTTGTACTTAGCTTAATTTTTTTACATATTTTTATATATTATTCATATTTTGATTAAATAATATTAGAGATGTACAAACTGAAACTCAAAATGAATTAAGTTTCAAAATAAAATTTGACTCAGTCTGGGCTTCAAAATAAAACATAATTTGGCTTAAAAATTTTGAATTGTAATATAATCCTGTAATCAAGCACTTTCTTAAATTGGATACTTTATAATTCACAATATTAAAATTGCTGCAATTAGAAATTTTAAGTTTTCTGTGATTAAAGAGCATTTCACTATTATATTTATAATAGAGCTTGTTATTATGGAAATATATATTAGTTTATTATTGTTTTTGTTATATTTTATATTTTTTATTAAATATAACAAAAACAATATAAACTAATATAAAATATTTGAATCAAAAAGGTTTTTGGGTTATTCTATTTAATGAAAAATACTAAGTCTTAAATCATGTTTTTAGTTTATCTATTCAATACTTATTATTGAAATGCTGTATTGTTAGTGATAATTTAAAATCATGAAAAAATATGAACTTATTAGTAAATTAAGTTTATAAAATTTTATATAAAAAATATAGTAATAGATTTAAGTATTGGTGACTTTCTTCTGAAAGAACTATTTAGATTCCTTCTCAAGAAAGTCACCAATAATTGAATCTATTACTATATTTTTTATATAAAATTTTATATTTAAAATTTATCATAATTAAAAATATTATTAAAGATAAAATTCAAACTTGACTTGAAAACTTGAGTTTATTGTAATGTTTCACTCAAACTTGTCTCAATAATTTGTGTATTTGCACATCTCTCTTCCTATATATATTTATTTAAATAAATATATATCTAGAGATATACAAACACACAAATTGAATTGATAATTAAATGAAAATAGTTTTGCTAAGAAAAGGATTCTAACATATCATTAAATATACTTTTTTAGTCCAACTGAATCAAAATTTTTAAGGAATATTTAGTAATATAGAAACACCTATTATATATATACTAAATTAATTAATTATAAATTTGGCAATAAGAATCTCAAAGCAATTCAAATTAATTTTAATTATTTCTTCATATCAAACTATAAATACAAATATTTTTAATAAATTAATATTTATTCATTATATGAAAACATGATGATGACTAAAATAAATATATATGCTAGTAAATATTAACATATGATGATATCTTTTAAGAATAAAAAGTATCTTTTAAATTCTATCAAAATAGGATTATCAAATGAATAGATTTGAAATAAAATATCTATACATTGTCAGTTTTAGCTTTTCTAATTTGGCCTGATGTACAGACTATTCATTCCAAAACAATAACCTAAAAAATTATGCCAACTTTTATCAATTGCCTGACAAATCTATCTGAAGTAAACTTGAGATGACAGGGATTAATTTATCATCAAGATCATTTATAAGTTCAATGCTAAGTTTTATCAATGGTCTCTTTTTTAAACTAATATCAGCAATTATATTTATTTAAATATGTCGTTAAGAATGGGTTTAATTGGGAACATTTTTTAAAAAACTACTTTGTAAAGAAAGATTTCAATCATCTAATTTTAGTATAAGTTATAAATATTAAGAAAAATTATAAAGTTCACTCTTATTCTTGTAAAATTATACAAAATATTTAAATTTAATTTTGATATGGTATGTACAAAAATTTATGCAATTATATAACTGAAGCAAAATTTGGGAGAGTAAAATTTATTGGAGGGAATGACTGCTTCTGAAAAATAATTTTTAACTTTCTTGATTTTAATTATTTTTAATTTTTCCACATTAGAATCCTATTGAAAAGATGGAAACTGTTTGAAATATTTTGTTTTATTAGAATTTATGAATTAGGTTGGCAAATTAACTGTTATGATGATAAAATCAAAAGATTTTGCCACAGTTTGAATTGATCCACAGCTTTAAAAATCAATTTAATTGATGTTCCCCTCTAGTATAATCCCTAATTTCACAACAATATCCAAACAAATATGCATGGGGATCATTCTCAAGTCATAAGGCCGCTTGTTAATTTATTCATGAGGCAATAGTTTACTTGTGTTTATTCTTTCTTAAGTTCCAGTTCGTTTTGCTTATTCCTTGCCTCTACATTAATCTTTTAATACTATAGCAATGTGTAATACTTCATCAACTGTTACCATCTTGAATTGTAGTTTATATAAAAACTAATAAATGTGAAAAAATTGTAAATGTCTTCAGATTTAACTGAATGCGAGTGGCAAAAATTAGTCTTCAGGACGTTATATTCAGTTTTGTTTTATTCAGTCTGGTTAAAAGTATAACCATGGGTATAACTGACTGTGTATGGGACATATCGATGATATAGGATTATAATCATTACTATTCATATACTCTCTTAAAATTTTGATCATTTTAATAATGATATATAAATTATTAGATTAATACATACGATTGTTATTATGTGTTCTAGTTGCGGTAAATCTCATGTGGTTTAAAATAAGGAGATTCTTGTTAATTATACCGTATAAACTTGACAGAAATAACCTAATTTTGCATAATTTATATTACAAACGACAGAAACCATCTTGCTAAAAACAAGCACAATGCTGCCAGTTCAAAATTATAATTAAAATTTATAAATAAACTTAATTGAAAAACTTAATTCAATTTTTATTGATTTAGCTAATATTATTAATAATATATTGAATTCAATAATAAAATTTAAGTAACTATTTATTTTACATCAAAATTATTTATAAAAATATATATATGTATGATTAGAATTATTTTAATTTAAATTATTAAATATAATTCATAAACTAAAAATTTTAATGAAAATTAATTATTTTTCTTAAATATTATCCACAATTTAGAATTGGGTTGCATTTGAAGTTCATCCAGACGTAATTTGTTGTTTACCGTCGAAATTGCGGAAAAAAGTTGTTCTTAACATTTCCTAGCATATGAATAGAATATTGTAAAGAAAGATGCCTAAAGTTGTATCGAGAAGTATTGTTTGTTCAGACACTAAAGATCAGGAAGAATATAATGAAGAAAAACCACTTAATGTTTATTATTGTCTATGTGGAAATATGGCTTTAATTTTAGGTAAGTTAACTCGAAAATTGCACGTAGGGAAAGATTATACTTTACCTGTCTCATATTTGATATTAGTATCTAGTGCAAATTCTTCAATAGGTTAGATATTTGTTATTTCTTATTCGTCCAGTGGAAATGATAAAAGAGTACTATATAAATTTACATAATGACAGATTATAAGCTATTATGATTATCATTTATTTTTTTTTGTATAAGATAAACATATCAATGATTACCAATATATTAGTGGTCTCAAACTCATTCTCTTCAAAGAACCACCCTAGATATCTTTGATAGTTGAAAGTTGTATATTTTAAATGCAACTTTTAACTGGCCAAAAATAACATCTTTTGGGGAAAAAATGATTTTTTTACGAAGAGGTAAAGAATTTGAAAAGTTGATTAGTTTAATAATTTACATCATAATTTCCTTAATGATATATCTCATTTCATGTTCAAGATTATAAAACTATTTGTAAATGATAAAAATTTTTTATTACAGAATTTCAAACTTATGAATCTACTATATTATTAAATTTCAATGCAATTTATTAAAATATTTAAACTTTTAAAGGAATTTTAAAATATTTCATGAAAAATTATTATGGATTTATTCTATGTCCTGTATATTTGTGTGATTATAATAATAATGCAATGAGAACCATAAAAAAGACTATATCAGGCCATGAATTTAAGATCACTACAATATATTGTATAGGTAGATTTTTTGACATTTTTCTATCTGTTTATAATATATTATTGTAGACTAAATAGATTCCTTATTCTATGAATTTCTTAGCTATTCATTTTTTTTTCTTAATTTATTCTTTTAGCATTGAACTTTCATGGAATATATTGTAGTCAAAGTTAAGTAAAAATTATGGGGGACAAATACATTCATATCAGTATCAATTGCAAACTCCAAATGATGTCAAATTTCACATTAACTTTTTTGTTTAATGAACCACCATTTCCTGTAACTTATGAATTTGTAATCAAACTGTTGTTTTTTCTAACTTTGGTTTTCCAAAATAGAGAAATAAATATTTTATTCAAATATATTTGCTTTATTTGTTGTATTAAAATAAAAGTGATAAATAAATTTTTAAATACACAAATAAAGTTGTTAATTTTTTTAAAGGTTTTAGGGCTGGGAGAGTGGATCCTCCAAAGTGAACACATTTAATTGCATAGTTGTATATAATTAAATATCAGGCTAGAGCAAGCTGTTGGGTTAGGGGAATGTATGCATTATTTAAGAGAGTAAATCGCTGAATAACTTAGTATAGAAATTAGCTCGCATAGTAAAAAAGTTTGAACATCACTGCTGTATCATAATCAATAATAATTGTTTTAGCTAAATAATTCTATAAAAATGCAGTAATAGTAATGCAGGGAAGTTAGTTTAATACTTAACACTATCTAGTGATAATTATTATCATAAAATAAAAATTGGGCCCCTAGGGCTCTAAAAAAAAAAAGGGCGATGTAGGGACATGCCCATACTGATACTGAAAAAAATTCTATATCATATTCCTGAATATCTTTTTTAGATTTTAAATAAAAAAAAGTTACACTCTACGTGCTTGTGCACTCATACACACAATATCACAATCACAATATGTATTTTATAAATAATATATGTATATAAAAAACACCAAATTTTTTATGAGTAGGGGAAAATTTTAATACAATATATGGTGATGCTATAATATATATTGTGGTTTTTGTCAGTTTTCTCCTTATAGATTACTATAAATATTTATAAATCAATATTTATAATAAAGTTTTAAATTACTGTTTCTAAATTTACTTATTAAATAGATTAAACTAATAATCATAATAGAAATAAGTAAAATTGTGGTATATTTATATAACATCAAAACATGTAACTTATATAACATAAATTGTATTGAATAGTTATAAAATTAATAATAATTGGAATTATTCTTATAGATTGCAGTCTTGACAAATTACCATTGAGGCCCAGAGATGGTGCAAGAGTAATAGATGGAAGCAAACATGCTCATAAATTGACATGTGATGCAGATGAAACTGTTTATTTAAAAAGGTATGTTTATTAATATTTCATATAATAAAAATATAAGAAAATTCATGTGTGAACTTGATTATTAGTAAATAATTTAAAAAAAAAATCTCTATTAATAACAAATCACATAAATATTTTAATCAGTTTATTTTCGCAATAAATTTAGTAGCAATCATGGTCATATATTTTACAAGTAACTTTTAATATATAATTTCATTTATTTTGGAAAAATGTCTAGATTTACCATAGAAAGGCTGTCTAATTACAATTCATTTAAAATCTGAATATTCCAATCATTTTTTTGGATTATGAAAAAATATTTCCTTTAAGTATAAATTTAAATTTATCTTTATAATTGACACAACATAGTGTCAATTACAGAGATGCTGATATCAAGGTTAAAAATTTGATTTAAAAGCAATTCATAATATACATTTTTTTGTAATTTTATGTAGATAATCAAGTTCTATATATGTGGTTGATTATTGATGATAGTCAGAGAAACCAAAAATGTTCTTTAACAAATGATAAGTAAACCAACCATAAACCTAAATATAAACCAATACAATTTGCTTATCCTATATTAAATTATATTAGTAGAAGAAGCAGAGATTTTCAGGAATAAAGTTATATTGTTTAATAATTTTAATGAATTTTAGATTATCTATTGATTAATAATTTATTAGAATCTAATTATTTATCCAAAATAAAAACTTAGTGATATATAGCATTCACTATTATTTTAAAAGTTTCTATTTGATCTTAATTCTGTTAAACTTTTTATTTTGAATAAATAATTAAAATTTTAATTAAAATATTAAATAATATTGAGCCAAATTTGTTAAACTATTAATTTGAATAATATTTTCTATTTCTACCAAAGAATTTGATTTTACATGTTTTAATATAATGGAATCTTATAAATTAAGTACATAAATTATAAGAAGAATTAATTAAGAATTAAGATGATAATTTAATATTATTTTGTAAAGAAATTTATTATTTTCACATTAATAAGATCTATTTTAAATATTTATCTAACTCTTTTGTTATTGTTTCAGGCCGGAAGGAATTGAAAAACAGCATAGGAAGAAGTGTAAAAAGTAATTTTTTCTTATAAAATTATATGTAAATATTTAATAAATATCCTAATAAAGCAAAATCTCTTATATAACTTGCTTTATCATATTTAATAATTAAAATGTATTGAATTTAATTTCACAGTTTAATTTATTTTTAAAATAAATACTTGTTTTCTGGTTTCATTTTCAATTGTTATTTCCATTCTTATTGAATCAATACAAATGAACTTTTAAATGATGATCAATTCAAATTATGTTGTAATTGATTAGATCTTATTAATGTGATATTATTGATAGCATTATTAAATATGTCAGTCTGGATTTGTTGCATAGAATATTATAATTTAATCAAATCATCTAAATTAGGAATGTATAAAGTATAAGAGATAATTTTGAAATCTCAAAATACTTGAAAACTAAAAATATACTAAAGAACTTTGAGTCAGATGTTTTTCAGTAACAAAACATTTAAGAATTTTCATAGAAAACATTTAAAATCATAGAAGCAACTTTGAGAGCTTGCAATAGCTCCACAAAAATTCATTCCAAGCATTTTTGAATGAAATTACCTCTTGTTATCCTCCAGAATGATATATTTTTAAAAAACATTCTACCAAATGGCCAACTGCTGAAACAATGATTTATAACCTTGAGGATGGGATTCAGTTCCAAATCTACATATCCTGTTTTGCAGGAGAAGTCTAAATCTGACCCATAGAACTCTTATCTTTCAACTTTTCAGTTAACTCCATCAATAGATGTTGACTAGTTTATGATGGGTTCTAAATGTGATCGATGCCAGATATATCTCCTGTTGATTTGATGGATTATCCAAATTAACCTAACCTAAAAGTTTAAAAAACAGTAATAGTAATTAAAAAGAAATAATTAATTACTGTAATTAATTATTTTTAAGAGTTTAACATCACTGAATCAGTATGAACTATTATATGACAACAGGCCACTTAAGAGGTGATCATGATTCCTACAGTCCCCTGTCAAATAGACCAGTACTTTGAAGTATTATTATCAGACAGGACCTAGATTCCCCTGCAAAAATAAGTAATAGAGAGTTATTAATTTTCTTTGTGGCTGAAAAAAGGGGGGCATGTCACTTTAAGATTTGAAAAGTGGAATTGTGATCCAAAAAGTTTGTGCATTTTAATTTAAATCAATAGTTTCCAATTCTTTTATCTTGTGAATCTCTTTTAAAAATACATTTTTCCATAAACTCTAGTCATTTTTTAATAATTAATTAATTTTAATTGATTTAGTAATTAGTCCTTAAAAATTGCTATTTTTAGCACTGAATATTTACTCATTATTCAAGATATAAAAGTTTTCTTCTAAAAATTATCAATATTAATATTAATTAATTTGATATATTTGGTGTCATCCAATCATAAAACTTTTTTAAACATACAAATATACTAAAGTAAAGAAATTATTAATTATTTCACTAGAATTATATTAAATTGTAAGCATCAGAATCAAAATGACAAGTGTTGGAAACACTTTTTTAAATATATAATGAATTATGAGTTCTTAATTTGATTTTTATAATTATTATAAAAAGAGAAAAATAACAGAAAATCAAGTTTATAAAAATTATATATAATTTTAAGAATTTGCTAAATATTTTGCTGGTACTAATTAAATAAATGCATAATTTCATTTTCTGTTAATTTTAGCTTATTTTTCTTATATATGAGCAAATTTGTAAGTTATAATATTCTGATTTGTGATAGCTCTAGAATATTCCATTTTTGAATGCAAATAAGTATTCATTTGGATTTAATGTAATTACACAAACAAAAAAAAAAATTTAAATCATTCTATATTTTTTAAAATATATTCTATGCTTAATTACAATAAAATTTTACAAACTTTAAAATTTCTTTATTTTTGTAGATGTGGTTTGTTTTTATTTTATCAACATAATCCTTCAAGTAATATAACATTTGTTGCAAAAGGAGCTCTCTGCAAAGTTGTAGAAGGCCTACTAAAAACAAATATATTTTCTCAAGTAACTGCTGAACCTAAAAAAGTATGTTAAATTATAATTGCCTTTAATTGAAATATATAAACTACAAGAGAATTTTTAATTAATAATTGATCATTGATATAATATATCATATTAATGTTTTTTTATTCAACAGATTATGGTTACTAAACATACCAAAAACATGGGAAAATTCAGTTCTGTAACAGTTTCTACTATAGATGAAGAGGAAGAAGAAATTGAAGCTGTGAGTATGAGTATTATTAATTAATTAAAAAGAATTATATGAATTAAAAATTTTCTTATTTTTTTGTGATAAATATTTATTATACAAATCTTGAAATATTGATCAAATATTTATTGTAGGTGATCTTCTAATTATGAATATCCAAATTATAAACATTATACAAAAATGACACTACTATAATGATAAATAATATCTCGTCTATCAGCAGTTGTGCTTAAACAAAATTTTAATTCCCAAACGTTTTTGACAAAGTACAATGTTTGCCATCTTCAGGGATAACAGTAAAGAACACAAGAATACAAGAACTTGGAACAAAGCATTTTTGAAATCTATTTTAAATGCTTTGTTCCATATTCTTGTATTCTTGTGTTCTTTACCATTATCCCTGAAGATGGCAAACATTGTACTTTGTCGAAAACGTTTGGGAATTAATAGAGAGATATTATTTATCATTATACAAAAATTTAAAAAATTATGATAGCAATACAGTACTTGTAAACTTCCTTTAAAAATAAATTTTGAGTTACAAATTTTTTTACTTAATATGTTCCTATGGTTCATTCAATAAGTCCATAACTAGAAGATAGTATATTACTAATATACAATAAAATCTCAATTTCAAAATATTGTTTCAAATTGATGAACATTTTTTTTTAAATCCCCATCAATTTTCTTATATAAATAATATCTAACCATTTCAATTCAGCGAAATGGCCATGTGGTAAAGCAATCACTTGGAGGATCCAAGTTCAATTCAGAGTCCCATATGGTGCTTTTCAGGAAGGATCCAGAACTTCATCCTTTAACTTTCTGATTGATTTCATTATGATGTTGACCAGCTTTAGTGGGTTCTAAAAGTGGCTGCCACTAAATAGATTTTATTTGTGATTCAGTAACATATTTCAAATTAATTTAATTTAACTATTTCAAAGAATTATACAGTAAGTCTCCAACTTATATAATTATTATAATTATTTAATTCATCCAAAAAAATTCCATGTAAACCAAAAACTGCATAAGTTCAACAGTGATGCTAAAATTCAATATATACAAATGAGCAGATTAGCAAGCAGAATGATGAAATGAATTTTATAAGCCTACTTTAACCATAGATAACAAAATATTATAAAGCCATAAGTGATATTTTTGCAAAAATATAAATTGTTTATTGAATTTTTCATTAGCGTTTTATGGAAATTTAATAAAAATTAAAAGCCACATCTGCATATCTCTGAAACCACATATATAAAAACCATATAAGTTGAACCTACTATATATTTCAGAATTATTTATAAATTAATTGTTTCTAACAAATAGAATGTCAGTTTATATTTATAAGAAAATATTGCTATGTTCATATCAAATAAAAAAAAAAGACTGAAATGAAAATTGAAAAAGGAATGATATATATATATTTAATTCTTCTGTTCTATATTACTATTATGTGCCTTTATAATTTAATATTGACTAGACAAATTCTTAAATGCATAAATTTTTATATATATATGTTTTAAATGTTTTCAGCTTAAAAATCCTGTTATAATTTCTTTTCTCTTTAATTTTTAAATTCTCTATTAAAACTATTATTATTTTATAATCAATCAAAGCATCTGGTTGGTTTGATTATTTTATTGCTTTTGTAGATTATTTTTGATTTCAGAATTGAAAAATATATATTAGCACATCATCTGGCATATGGCTGATTAATTGGCTGATTAAAATTCATATATTTACTTGATTAGAAATTCAATCATATTGAAAATCATCAAAATTTTAAAAATTTAAATTAACGATGGGCAAAATGATTTTCTTCAAGAAATCAATTCATTTGAATGAATCAGTCCTATGATTTGATCTTTTGATTCATTTTAAATTGAAGAGTCATTCTGACTCAGTGAATATGCTGATCTGATGATTCATATTTTGTACTGACTCAAATCATTCAAAATAGTCAAAGATTTGAGAAAATCAAGATTTAATTAGAAACAAAATATTTGCAAATTTGTAAAAATAAATGATTTAATGAGTACTGACTTTTCTTTTTGAAATAAATTAATCAATAAAACAACTCAAAAGATTTGATAACTGAAGTTTAAATTTGATATTATTCCACATGATTATAATATTACTGTAATAGTCTTTGTAACTCTTCATTAAAAGAGTTGAGAAACTTTTTTTTGTTGGCCAGTTGGCCACATGGAAATGCTTTGGCTTGTAATCCTTGAAAAGCTTATTCAAATTGTCTAAGTCAGCCCACCAATATGTGTTCTCTACACTCTGGCTGATTTCTTCTAAAGATGTGACAGCCTATAGTAGAACCTGAAATAGGCTCCTCATTTTATAATTGGCTAATAATTGGAAAGTTGCATTAAAAAACTCCTTTATTAAAAAATTCATTTAATATATTATAATTATTCAAATTAAAAGAAAATATATAATTTAAGAAAGAAGCTTAATTAAATCAAAAAATGATCAATTTCACCAATGTCTCATGATTCATTTGATTCATAAGGATTGAATCATTCTGATTGAATTACTCTTGAACCAACTCATCATTAATTTAAATGTTAAACGTTTTCTATCTTTTATCAGTTTATTCATCTTTATTAAATTGTTAATTTAAAATTTTACAATCCTGAATATGAGTGATTTATTGCTTAGATTTGTTACACAATTTTGCATTAAATCCAGTTTGAAGAATTACATGCAAGTAATTCTAACCAGAGGATATTAGGATTGAATCCAGTTTCATTCTCAGGAAAATTTTCCTTTCAGATCAGGATTCAGTTTGTTGATCCTTATCCTCCATAGTCTAGCTTACTTTATCATGGTCTTGGACAACTTATAGTTGGATTTAAAATTACCTCCTCCATTCATAATCAACAATGATTGGGAGAAGTCATTAAAAAAAAAAAAAGATTTGTTTAAACAAATTATAATATTTAGAGAAAACTATTTATAAAGAAGTGTATTATTTAAGCTGACTTATGGCATAAATAGAGGGTTGTGTTTTGATAAAAATAAATAAATAAATTTCCATTTACAGTGTATTCACAATAATTTTAATCCTATTAATATAAATAGCTTTAATTGTACATTTTCTCAAAATAAAATTCAACAATTTCTTGAGTAATTAAAAACTTAAAAATTTTATTGTTAAATATAATCTTAATAATAGAAATGTCTTCAATAATTCCTGAAATGAAAACAATTCTTGTAGCAATTAAAAATGGATAAAGTCAGAAACATTTTAAAATAAATTTTGAATTTGATCTGTTTTTAATTTTGACTGTCTGTTTATCAGTAGTAAAGTAGGATGAGTTTTCAAAATAGAAATATTTTTGGTATGAGTATTAAAATATTCTCTTTTACTGCCTAGATTTAAATATTCTTTTAAATTAATTTTTGATAAATGAAATTTTACTTATCTGTATGTATTATGGAAAATCAACTGTCAATATAAAATAATAGTAAATTATAGTTTTTATATTGATTTTTATTGATAATTAAAATTATCAATAAAAGTTAATTCAAATATTCCAAAAATAATTTATAAAATTTAAATAATTGTTGTTATACATTATATAATTTTATATATTTTTTAAATTTTATATATAATTGATTTTTATATATCTATTAATGATGTACTTTTATTTACAGCGTGAGGTTGCTGATTCATATGCTAATAATGCTCGCATTATTGAGAAACAATTAGAAAGGAAAGGAATGAATAAAAGAAAATTATTGGAACAGGTATATTTTTTAAAAATAAATTGAATCAGAAATTTATATAGATAGTATTTTCATGATATTCATTATTTAACTAATTAAGTTTCCTTACAATTGACAATTTTTCTTCTAAAAACTTATTATATGAATATTTATTTCTTAATACCATATTTAAAGCAATAAGAAATTTTCATCTTAAATGAAATTAGTAAGTTCCACTTAGAAATTCTTCTTGCATGGAATTCTAAAATTTTTTATTACGTTCATTGTATTATTTCTTTGTGAAATTATCAAAAATAACTGTTTCTTGTTATTTTATTGTTTAAATATATGTCATAAAGCCTAACTTTTCACTATATCATCTCATAATATATTATCCTGACAGCAAAAACAAAATCTTTTATAATTTTAAAGAAATGAAAATTTAATATCTAAAAATAAAGTGCTTATAAAATTGATAAAGACAAATATAAAACTTAGTTTCAAGCAATTTTAAATTTTATTATTAGCATTTTGATCTCCCTTTAAGTCATTCTCAAGTAATGATTTACAGAAACAATATTCTTAGTATATCACAGTATTAATGTGAAATGTTAGTGGCCATTTTCCATTATATGATAAATATACACATTTCAATAATAGAAAATATAAAATTATGAGAATACACATATTACAAACATACTAAATGATTATAAAATTAAAAATAATATATTTATGATAAATATTAGAATAGCGTATTCTGAATAAATAAATTTTAAAATTCCAAAATATTCTAATATAATAAAAACTAATTTATTATAATTAAATATTAAGAGTAAATAGTTATTGGATATCAGTTATCATGTTTTTTCTGTAAAATTTTCTTCTTAAATATTACTGAAATTAACTTATCAATTTTGGAATTAGATGTTGAGCTGTTGTTATATATATTTCCCCTATACTGCTGTTCACAAACAGTATTTCATCTTTCAAACATTCCTTGCCCTGTTGACTGTATTATTTCATTCAGTTACTACCTGCATCTTATATTTATGTAACACCAGTTCTTAGTATGTAGTTACATTTTTTGCTTTTCCTGTTACCATTCACATGTAATAACATTAGCATTGACCTGAAATTTGCTAACTCTAAACTATTTAATATGTTCTTTATGAAAATTTTACAAATAATTTAATTTGCATATATTTATATTGCATTAATACACTCTTCTATTACAGTTATATTACATTAATGTCTAGTAACAATAGACTTATATAGAAAGCACTACAGACTTTGTCCCTTACTAAATTGCGATTGTGTTTCAATAGTTCTGTTTTGCTTTTATAAACATTTTAAAAATGAAAATTGTAATGAACGAAACAAAATGATAATACTGTATGTCTAAGAGAAATATTAAATGATATAAGTTTGTCATAAAAGAATTAATGATATAAAAAAAATTATTTAAATTACCTGTAAAAAATCAAACACAAGTGAATTTTAAAATAACTGTCTAAAATTTATTTATAATTGAAAAGAATTGAAATCTTCTGAAGAAAATAAAAATTATCTTAGTTATTAGAATCATCTAATTTTATTGAAATATTATAGTGAAAGCATTTCTGAAAGATACAGATTAAAGAATTTCAATTATTGAAATTCTTTAATCTGTACCCTTCAGACCTTACAAGTACATGATCATAGAATTTGTTTCTTAAGAATTCTATATAAGCATATGTCTAACTAAGCTTGTTTTAGTTCAGTTATATTTAAAAATAAAAATAACATTGAATATTATATAACACAATAAAAATTTAATAATGCATATAAACTGCTTATTATAAATGTGTCCCCAAAAAATACAAAATTTATTCATACAGTAATATAATTTGTTTAAAACAGAAGTAAAATTTATTTTATAAATATCAGTTACAGTTTAAAATTACATTTTATGATGCTGTAAATGTAAAATTAAAATAATTCAGCAGTAAATATTCATAAAGTTAGATAGCTCTTAATCATGTTATTACGAGCCAAAAATTTAGTCAGCCTCATTACCAAAAAATGCAAAAAACATTGTAATATTAATAACTTTTATTGTAGAGTTAAAATATATGACAACTTTTATATTATTGATTTTTTTGTTATATTTAAGCTACTTTACGCTATTAAGCTATTTTAAACTCTCAAATTCTGCTGCCTATAAGAAATGCAAGGAATCCATAAGCAGTTTAAGCAGGAAAAATATACAATTTATTATTATTGTATGTTGTTATTAGTATATGTACTAAATATCTAATAATAATTTGTTTAATTTCCTGCTTAAAGTGCTTGTGGATTCCTTGTATGTCCTAATAAGGTATTTTTATTAACTTATTAAAATAATTTATTGAATATTTTTCAAAATTCTTTGATAAAGTTAATTTTTGGTTTATTGCATTTTTTAGGATTGAGTTCATTAATTGTAATTTTATAAAGCAAATTCTTCAAATAACATAAATTAATATATCAAATTTTAAAAAATTTAATTTTTTTTAAAATATATGCATTTATAAAATAAAATTAAACATTAATTATTGATTTAGAAATGATAAAATTGGTTGAATTAATCAGAAAAATTTTTTAAAGGATTGTATTTTACAAGAGATATAATTTTCTTTAATTTTTTTGTAAATAATTCACACAACAAAAGTTTATTTGTATCATAAAGTAAAAATACTGATTAATAAGTTATACAAGAATCAAAGAGATTTGCATTAAAATTAGTCAGTTAAATTTATTAAAATATCTGTTAGATTTAACTTCAAAACTGTCCAGTGCCAAGATTGAAGGATGTAGCAGTGAATCTTAAAAAATGCCTAATCATGAGAATTTGGTACCATAGAATACCATATTAAAAAATTTCAACTGTAATTAAATTCAAAATAATGAAAATAGTCATCAGTTTCTAAATCTACAGAGTACATGGAAACCAATATATACAAATAACAGTTTAGAAAATTAAGTATTACAAAAATATATATAAAATTTAAAAGTTTGCATACTTTTATATATAATACATTATGTACTGTCTATGATATATAAAATATTTACTATATATACAAAATATTTATTAAATATTGTATTAGTTTCATATGAAAACTAACTGAAATAAATTTTTAATAACTACATTAAATATTAAGTTATATACTATTATTGATTGTCAAAAAGTTTTCAGTTAATGAGAGTGTGTTACTCTTTCTTATATTACCTAGTTTGATATTATCCTTATAAATTTCTACTTTCCCATAAATCTCTGGGGACATCAAATTTATTAAACATTCTTGCATCATTTCAGTTGATTCAAAATCTTATTCTATAAAGTAGTTACTTAAGTACATAAAGTGGTTTTTTTGTTTGATTCTGTTTAATGACTTTGTTTCTGCTGATGCTTCAAGTTTTTTGTTGGTTATGTGACATCTGGCTCAGCAAATAGTTTAAAATTCAAATATTAGATACATGATTTAACTTAATTTCACAATTAAATAAATGCAATTTTTATTCCATCTAATTGTTGACAGAATAATTTATAACTAGTAGACAATAAACACTTTTAAGCAGGAGTAAACACGTAAAAAAGCTTTTAAAACACTGAGTGTTTTAATAAAACCTTTTTTACGTGTTTACTCCTGCTTAAAAGTGCTTATTGTCCACTAGTTATTACTAAGTAGTCACAAAGCAGTTTCGTGTAAGTATTATAGAATAATTTATTTTCATGCATAGTTATTTTTGTGTACTTTCAAGTTTAGATTGTTGAATTTATTTATTTCTCAAGATTTTTTAGCATATTAAAATAGCTCTAGATTTATAGATCTGTATTCAATTCCAATTTGAGAGTTTTTCTTTTCATATCATTTTTTTTTTTTTTTTGCATATATTGAATATCATAATTTGATCAGATTCTGTAATGGAAAAATTGGAAACTTAATTTTATTTAAATTTAAGTGAAGAATGCATTCAATAAAGACTAATATTGTATAATTAATGAGATTTTAGTAAGACCATGATACAAAATCAACATATATGCTTTCATACATATTTATAAAATAATATAAAAACTGATAGAAAATTTTTGAAGAATTTAAACATTTTTAATTGTTTAAATATTCTTTAAATTTTTCATAAAACTTAAATTTTCTAATTTCTTCATTTTTAAAATTTATAGGCTGCTCAAATGGAATTTGAAGCAAAGAAATCCAAACCTCGTGGAACATTAATTGACAAATCAGCATGTCCAAATATCTGAAAATAAAAACGCCATCTGTATATATAATATGTTTTTATGTATATAATTAAAATATAATAAATATTTATATTGTATTTTTTTAATTTCATTTAGCTTTTTTTTTATTATTATAAATGCAATTCTTTTTATAGCAGACAACTAAAAGAATTTCTTATGTTTACCGAAATTTATAATTAATGAATAAAGGAGTAATATTAGTAATAATAATTTAGATTTTAAAATTGTTTTAAAGATAAAGAATGATATAGGAAATTATGTAATAATCAATTAGGCTTTAATTTACAACATTATCTTTTATGCTTATAACATTGAAATAATACAGTATATGATAATTTGGAACAGAAAATGTTCTCTTCAAAGCTATTTACTTCCTTAATTTTTTCAATATTTATTGATTTAGAGAATTTCTCATGTTTATTTTTTAACCGATCACATTTAATTTTTTATGACAACTGTAAATTATACCGATTAATGATGATATAATTTTAGTTTTAAAAAATTTAATATATTTTTCTCCTGTGGGACTTAAGTCGCTTTTCAATCAATGGATACTAAGCGGAGGCATTCCAATGTCCACCACGGGTTTGCTGGAGGGATCAGGTAGAGAATGAGATTCAACGGGCCTATCCCGTGCTGGCTTTCTGAGAAAAACGAGGTTATGGGATTTGGGAATTGAATGGTATCTTCCAGGTCGAAGCAAAGCAAGCGAATTTCACGTATTCTGGAAACTTTCGGGAGAGTTGGCATTTGTCTTTTAGCAACAATTTATTATTATTAGAAATTGCTACGTTAGTTCACTACAAATTTTCCAATATTGTTTATGCATTCAAAAAACACTATATAGTTATACTGTACTTCCTTTTCATAATAAAACGTTGCTTTTTTATATATTTATATCTTGTAATAGTTAAGATACAAATATTATACAGAAACATTTTGTTAAAAATATTTTTGATTTGGTCGAATCGTTATCAACTATAATTTGCTATATTTATCTGTATGATTAATAGGACAGGGCCGGCTAATTATGATGCCTGAGGCAAGTTTTAAAAACGGCGCCTTTTAATAATCTAAGATTTATAATATCTTTGTATGAACAAAAATATATGTAAAAATTAATCTTATTCGAATAGAATGTACGGTATATTCATCTTGTCGTATCTTTTATTTTTCTAATAAATTTTTTTTAAAATGCACATTTGTTTTAATAAATAATTTTTATGAATTTGTCGGTAAGATTATTTTTGTCAACAGTTGACACTAATTTCCATTCAATTAGAATACTAACTTACGGGGCGAAACAAGCCCTTCCACAGGCTGCCCATCCCTATGGAGGGATCAGCCGGATTGTGGAGGACGGGATAGACGGCCTGGCCCGAACCCCATGATATTTTCAAGTGGTAGGACTCCAGATTCGAACCCGTCCTCCATAATAGAAAGCCGAAGCGTTTCCATACGGCCAATCCGGCTGACCGTCGGAAAGATTTTATGCTAATCAAAATGATATAAATATATTTTCTGCAACAAACTTTTAGAAAATTGAAATTATACAGATTGGTTCGAGAACTGCATATTTGTACTTGGTTTAGTAATGAGCACAATAAATCAAGTACAAATATGTAATTTTAGAATCAATTTCAATGAAAAAGTATTTTAGAATCGAAAAACACTCTTCCATTAAATCATGCCGCTGGATCAAATATAAGATATTATTGAGGACAGTCACTCTTAGAATCACAACACTCTGGATATTTTTGTTTTTGGTCAACAGATAACGCCACTTTCCATTCAATTAGAATACTAAGTGGCGGGGCGACACAAGCCCTTCCACAGGCTGCCCAC
>WUQG02165326.1:0-23185 GCA_011317285.2 Androctonus mauritanicus
GAAGAAGAAGAAGCAGAACTCTTTAAACTGTTTTTTACAAAACAATTATTGTGAGTATCATTGCTATTTCTTACTCGGAAAAATGTCAAAAACAACATTAGATATTCGTGAAAAGATTTTAATTTGTAAATATAAAAATAAAAATCCTCTACTACTCAGCAATTTATTTCTGATCACTTTTCAAGCCTTTTAAATAAAAAATCAGCAGATGAGCAATTGGTGATATTTTGAAAAGCAAAGAAAAATGGATTGGAATGGAGAAGTCACTATATTCTATTAAAAAGATCAGAAGTGGAAAGCATGAAAAGTTGGAGAATGCACTTGTAATGTGGATAACCCAAGTGAATGAGAAGCATGGTGCAGTGACAGATGGAATCATAAAAGAACAGGCAAGAATTTTTGGAGATGAATTTAACATCAAAAATTTTTCTTACAGTAATGGATGGTTACAAAAATTTAAGAGATGATATGATCTCTTACTTCATGTCTGACACGGTGAAATAGCAGAAATTGATAAAAATTTGGTAAATTCTGGAAGAAAGAAATTAGCCAAAATTATTGAGCATTATGCTCTCAGAGATGTTTATAATATGAATGAATCAGGCCTGTTTTTTCCATGATGCCAGATAAAATGATTTCTAATAAATCAGAAAGAGGGATAAAGAAAAAGAAATCCAGAATTACAACTATCCATTGCACAAATGTTGATGGAACTGATAAATGCATGCTAGAAGTTATTGGAAAAACTAAATTTCCATGCTGTTTCAAAAATTTTCGTCCTGAACTTTATGTGAAGTACAGATATAATGCAAAGGCTTGGATGACAGAAAAGAGTTTAATGAGTGGCTGTGTGAATTCAATATTGATATGAAATGCCAAAAAAGAAAAGTTTTGCTTATTCTAGACAATGCACCATGCCAATAAATGAAAGAGATGAGTAACATCCACATTGAATTTTTACCACCTAATATGACAGCAATATTGCAACCAATGGATGTTGGCATTATAAAATCATTTAAAGCTCATTACAGGCAATTTTTAGTAAAAAAGAGCTGTAGAAGACATTAATCAAAATCATAAAATTAATGTAACACTAAAAGATTGCATTTATTTAATTAAGAAAGCTTGGGACTGTATTACTTAAGAGATTATACATAACTGTTGGAAACATACAGATCTAATAAAACATGATCAAGAAGTTACTGATGATGAAAATGCCATACAAGAACTCAGGACAACTCTTGAACAAGCTTGCTCGTCATTCACTATAAAAATGTCAGCTGAAGAATATGCAAATATTGATTATGAAGAACCCATTATTGAAGAAATGACAACCGATGACATTCAGTTTATCAAACCACCCACAGAAATGGAGGACAGTGAATCAAATGATGATGAAATAATAGAACTACACATATCTCATAAAGAAGCTCAGGACAGTATAAACAAATTAAGATGCTTCTTTGAACAGCATGACAAAACTGATAAAGAGACTATTAATAAGATAATATCACTAGAAAGATGCACTGATTTATTCTGTGCAGCTAAACAGAAGCAGAGAACTCTGAATAACTTTTTTAAATGAAACAATTAGCCTATTGAATGATTGCTATTAGAATATATGGTAGTAATTTTGTAAATATATAATTAAAACTTTTATTCTAACATAACTTTATTATATAATTGGACAGATTTTTTTACATTTCATTTGAGGTGTTGCAGCTACGAAGGACAAACTCAACAAAAAACCCCATCAGCATATTCTGTAATGTCAGGAGTGGGAAAAAATTTACACAATGTTGAGTTTGCCCTTTGTATTTGCAATGCCTCATTTAATTCAAGAGGAATTGTCAATTAGCAAAATAGTATATGCATTTTGATACAAATGAAATTTAATTAAATGAAACAATGTCATTATAGTCTATACATGTTTTCTCACATGTTACCATAAACCGCCGCCCTCTTTTACTGCCAGAGAGGACCTTTGAACTGATGGTGGCAGCTTAAAGAGGTTTGGACTGTACTTTTTAAAAACATATTGAGTATTCTGAATTCTGGTGGTTGGGAAATGCAACTTCCATTTATAGCATTGTGCCTATGGAAAATCATGTTCAAAGTTATGGAGTTATGATGAATTCAAACTATGACTGAAATTTTTGGTGCAATCCCATTGTAAGTTGAGGACCTCCTGTATCTATTACTTCATGTTCTAAATACTTATTATAATACAAAAGAAAAAATTTAATTACATTGAATATTGAAATACTTGTAAAGTTTGTTTAATAAATACCTAATTTATATTTTTATATTATAGATTATATTCCTGTAGTTAAGAAAGTAAATAAATATGCAAATATAACTCAAATAACCTGTCAAGATTATGAAAAAGAATGGAAACCTAGTCAAATTGTATATATGTAAGTTCAATGTCTATAAAATTTAATAATTATATTTAAAAAATTGAAAATTTTACATTTTTAAACAGGTGTATACTAGCAATATTTGCTTTTTTAATGCTGGTGGGAACATTATGTGATATTTTAAAAAATTATATGAAAGAAATTAAAACTGATGTAGAAAATGGAAACAGTATAAACTCAGAAGAAAATACTTCTAACATGAATAATGAAAATATCTCTACACTAGCTATTGGAAAAGATTACGGTACAACTAATGACACTGAACCATTTTCAATACAGCGAAAGCACTCCAAACAACAAGAATCATGTATATATTAAAATTTATATACTTAATTTCAATAATGTAGAATTAGCCATTAATTAAAATTATCTTTGTTTCTTTAATAGTTCTCATCCAATTTTTAATTTGCTTTTCTGTATATACTAATGGTGCAAAGGTATTTAACATTAATAACAGTGGTCAGTTAGACTGTCTATATGGAATCCGCTTCTTAAGTATGAGTTGGATCATTCTTGGACATTCATTTTTTTATGCTACAATGGTTGTAGGTAAGTAATTATTATTAATAATTAAAATGAAATCTGCTCTATTTGAAAAATTAATTAAAAAGAATGTTTTTGATTAAATTATTGTTCAATACTGTCAATATTATATAAAGCGTGAAGTAAGACTAACCATATTCTTAGAATATTAATTATTTCACAATACCTACAAGCTAGTTCAGATTTTTGTTTTATTCTAATTTGTGACCTAGTTGTCAATTTGGTGTATATACTTGTTCAAATATCTATTATTATTATTATTATTATTATTATTACTAATTAAAAAAAATATTTTGAAATTCATTTTTAGGTAACATTGTAGATGTTTTGGAAGATATTAATACTTTTTCATTTCAAGTGATAAGTCAAGCAACTTTTTCTGTAGATACTTTCTTTTTGTTGAGGTAAGAAATTTATTTTCTTAAAGTGATACTTATTTACAGATTTTAAACATGCTTCTATATGAAACATATAATATATATCAGAGGTCTAAAAATTAATCATTCACCTATTCATCATAGGCAAATGCTCAATAAATAAAGATTCGTTATCTAAATTAAAAATTTATTTTAAGGAAATGATAAGGACTAGTAAGTTGATTAGGTCATGCTTTCCCAAATGTCATTTGCCTGATTCCTATTTGTCCAAATATAAGTTGGAATCAAAACATATTTTTCTAATTTTTTTCCTTCAATTTTTGACTTTAGTAATTAATCTTTATAATAATGCACTTAAATTAAATAGAATTTGCAAATTTATTTGATAAAATGTGAATCATATACTTTAAAAACATTTACTCATAATTGATGATAAAGATTTGTATAATTTTTTGTTAATTTCAAATTTTATTTTCACTTATGTTTCAAATAATGGTCTTCCCTAAAAATATTAAGTTATATATTAAATTATATTTAAATAATATATAATAATTTAAAAAAATAATTAATATAGCAATACTAAGAAAACATTCAGGATATTTGTATACTAATAAGGAACTGCCATAGAAATAGCCAATTCATTTGGAGATAGTTGAATTAAATTCAAGTGGCCCAGATTCTATTCTTCTTTTTGAATTCATGCATTAAGAGAATGAAACCTAATAATGCATGTAAATGTTCATCAATTATGTAAAATATTTCCTAAATAATTTTAATCCAATTATTGAAAAAACAATGTAAAATAATCACATTTAAATATTATTAATAATTTTATTGATAAATATTTTATTAAATTATTTTTCTAATGATGATCAAATTAATAATTAAATTTTTATTTGAATTTTTGGCCCTCAATGAAAACTTTGCCTAAATTCAGGCAAGTGAAGTTTGAACAAATGTGGATATGCCAATAAGATTAAATGAAAATGTTTTTCTTAGTGATGACAATGTTTCTGCTTTTTGGCTTGACTTTTATCTAATATCTTTATTGTTAATATTGATAATATGAACAATAAAGATACAATATATGAATAGCAATTAGTTTTATAAATATTTTTTTTTAATGAAGGCAATGGGAATAATCTAGATACTTAAGCATATCTCCAAAAACATAAACAAGAGAATGGATCTATTTTAAAGATATCATAATCATTCTTATTTTCCTATATTAATTAGTGTAAATCGTCCTCATTTTTTAACATCTTTTAAAGAGACTTTTTAAGCCATACAAAAAATATGTGTATTAATTTTTCTCTTTTCCAGCTGGCATAATAATAATTATTTGTTCTTTGATCAAGTGCAGCAGTGATATTTTTTCCTTTATGTTTTATGTTCTCTCTAAATTCTATAATTGACATTTCTTCTGTCCTGCTAATGAGCTAAGTTTTTTAATATATTTTGTACTCAGCAAGCTGAATATCAATTGATTTCTTCTGTAAAGTAGCCTAAACTATATATTTTTCTTTTATTTACTTTTAAAACAGATAAATTTTAGATAATTTTGTAAAAAACTCTGCAATATTTTACCATTATTTTTTGTTCTATTAAAAATAAAGCTGATATTATATCTAGTTGAGATATTTATTTCTAAGCTCAGTTATGTTTCAATGATTTTTACATATTTAGAAAATGCATCATAATATCACTCTTTGCCAAATTATAACTGTAGGTAGAGATAATTGATATTTTTCTTGAGCTATTTTGTATTAGAACGAGTTCCTAGCTTGAAATGATTTACTTCTATCAATTGAAATGAATGAATTGATTGAAGTGAATTGGACTATTATTATGTTCCTCATTCATTCATAAAATGAATGCTAAGATTATTCAAATTCTATTATAATTCATTTTTCAGTATTTTTGGAATAATATTTTAATAAAATTTTATCTTAACAATGGTTTTTAAATGGGGGAAATATATATAAATTATTCAACTAATGTAGATTAATAACCATGAAAAAATTGGTATGCAAACATACACAATAATTAGATATGATTAATGTTACTTTATTATTTTTATTCTTTTTCAATGAATATTTTTATACAGGTCAATCCTGGTTTACAAGATCCCAATATAAGATATTTCAATTTTATGAGCAAATATAACAAAACTTTATTTACAAGTCTTTAAAATTGTAATCATAAAATCGGATAATGAGCAAATGTTTCAAAAGTTGAATAAGGCACCCCTTGTTAACATAGAGCAACAATGTTTAACCCATTGATCAAGGAATGACTTTTGGTTGATCTGTTTATTTATCCTTACTTACAGATTTAATTAAAACTGAAAACATAATAATTTATTCATCATTATTTTTGTATTATTTTTTAATTCTCTTTAAGTATATTACTATTGTTTATTTATTTTTCATTAAAATTATCAAATCAATAATTTTGTTATCATTTGGAAGAATTTTTTGCGCAATATTAACTCATATTGTGCAAAAAGTTCTGTCGTGTTTCAAATCGACATACTTATCAGAATCTGCTTTTTCAAATATGATCCTTATAACACTCAAACACTAGATTTTTACTGCTCTATACTGTAATTCTATAGATTAAACTTCGATATATCAGCATATCGGAGCAGACCAAATGATTAAAATTCTTTTATTAACAGTAGTACTTTCGGCTTGCTAGCCATCATCAGCTGCTACAAAAAAACATTGAAATTGTAACAA
Organism: Androctonus mauritanicus; assembly: GCA_011317285.2. Classification (NCBI taxonomy): domain Eukaryota; kingdom Metazoa; phylum Arthropoda; class Arachnida; order Scorpiones; family Buthidae; genus Androctonus; species Androctonus mauritanicus. The sequence continues at coordinate 6,082 of WUQG02165326.1, forward strand.
ACAAATAGAATACAAAATGGAACAATTATTAAAATTTTAAAGGTTAAACAATTTCTAAACGGCTAATACGTAAGAGGAACATAAAATAAGTTTCGTTTTTTCACAAGTTAGAAAATATAAATATAACTCAATTAGAACTAAAATATAATTTAAATCTAAGTACATAATAAAAATTCTTGTTTTTATACTAGCTTTATAGCTATAACATTAATTTTTTTTTTTTAATAAAGGAATAAAGGAATTCTAATCACTTATGACAATGTGCTGATGTATTGAAGTTTAATCTATGAAATATTTTACTTTTTAACAATTATATTTTTATTTATCCTATCTAAATATTTAAAAAAATTTTTATTTGTTAATAAATAATTAATAACAATTTAAAAATACATGATATATAATTTTTCTGTTTTCTCATTGTTTAAATGAAAACAGATTTTATATGTATGAAAACAGTTTAAATCTTATAAAATCTGTTAAATATGACTACTCTTGAAAGGAGTTTTATTTATATAATATTTTATATAAATCAAATATAAGTTTCATCAAAATAATGTAACACTAAAATTTTCCATAAATTTTCCTCATCAAATCAAATTTAGATTTCTGAAATATATAATAAAAGATAAAAATAATTTGGAATATAGTTAATAAGTATAAATAATCTATTTAAGAAAAGATGTTCTAGGATTCATCTGATTATGAAAATTAACATTAGTTATCTTACTGATCTTGAAGTATATGTATATTATACAAATTAATTAAATTATAAAGAAAACTTTATTTATTTATTAAGCAAAAATTGTTTTATTAATATTGATGCCAAATATATATTTATCTTATTTATTCTCAATGAAAATTTTTACAATGTAATTTATTTTTAAAATGTATTTCCCTTATTAATAGATTTTTATTCTAATAATTTTTGTCATTATGTTATCAATTTTTTAATTGAATACCCCATTTTTTACAAATATTTTTCCATAACAATTATGATATTTTAAATTAATTTACCTTTATATATGTTGTATATGAAAGTATATATGTATATCAATTATTATTAACAATGTCAAGTGAAATCATATTTATCATAAATTATATATTAATATATAACATAGTTTTAAAATTAAAATTTTCAATTAAAAGAATTTATAAATATTAGTGAGAGATACTGATGATTAGATATTTTAATCTTTCATCATGTCAATTTACAAACACATACTGTACATATAATACTAAATATTTACTTATTAATAAAAAAAAAATGTGCAATTTAAGATATCAAAATGAAACAATTCATTTTGATATCTTAAATTCATTTGAAACAATTCATTTTGAAACAAATTATTAATTTTATAATTTTACTATTGTAAATTTTTTAGAACATATATTATGCAAAAGAATTATAAGAACAAAATACATATTCCATAGCATATTAAACAGCAATTATTCCAATAAATAATAAAAAAAAAACTGTATTTTAATAATTTAGGAAAACATGAAAAAATATATAAATTTAATAAATAAATAAAGATAGATGAGAATTTATAATAAAAACTTTTATATTAGATCTAAACTATTAAATAATTTTTCTAATTTATAATTTTATCATTACCTCTTGCTTAAGTTGGCCAGTTTCTGGTGGGGAATGATGTAAAATGGAATCATCATCTATTGACTTTTGATCTATAATACCTACAGATTGATTTAGCATAGGTAATGTTAAATTATTTGCTGATGTAGGAAGAGATACATAAGGTGGTGAAATAGATGTTAATAATGCAACTGATGATGATGGTGGAGCAAGTAATGATATTGAATTAGTGGTCTTTGGAAGAAGTGTTGGGGGATGTATTCCAGCATATGATACAGAAGTTGGTGAAAATGGACCAAATGATATTGGTTGCTGTTGAGAACTTGGCTTTGGTAATTTGAAGCTTGTATAAATTGCTTGGGGAAGCTGACAAGAAGTACTGGACATAGGAAACTAAGTATATAGAAAATTGCTTATAAATATTGTTGTTGAGGACAGAATTATTTTACTAGAAGTAAAATTATATTTCACTTACTTCAATAATCCTATTTTTTGGTGGGCGCCCCCGTTTTCTTTTAAATACACCATCAATAGAAGAAGCCATTCCTAGTGGAGATTGATCATGAGTATAATTGATTTTGCGTGAATACTCATGAATTTTATAATGGTCCAATCTCCTAAAGGGTTTGTCATTACAGCTAATGACTTCAGTGCATCCTTCCTATTAATTAATATTAGAAATAGTTAATAATTTTTAAATAAAAATTATAATTTAAATCAAATAAAATTCAAACTGCATTCAAAAGCAATTTTTTAATGATGATCATGATAAATGTCCATCATAATCAAACTTGTATACAAAACATTAAATTTTCAATTCTAATTCCATTATGTATGAAAAAATAGGGAAGGATATTTTGCTATGAACAACCCCAATTCCAGAAAGTCGTTGAATATGTAATTGTATAATTGTGAGAGAAAAATAAAAATAAATTAAAAGATCAAAAGTCAGAAGTTGATTCCATTTTAACATCATTTCCTTCATGAAATTATTCAACTTAAATAAAATAATAAAATTATATATTAAAAACCTATAAGATTCTTTTTTTTAATATAATTTCAAATTAATAGTGAAAAATCTAAAGCTATAATTAAATTTATAAATAAACTAAATGTATATATAACACTATATAGTAAAACTAATTAGTATTATTCCATTTTTAAAATGTAAATAATTTACATTTTAAATCTGTAGTAGTATTAACTATAAAACTTTTCAATTAAAATGACATGACATAAATAATAAGAATATTTCATATTAATCTGCATATATTATAATGTAATTAATTTTATATAATTTTCTTATGCTACTTAATGAAAATTGGATTAAACTCTAAATATACATATTTTTATGCTTATAAAGATATGAAGAATTAATTTTACCTTTATTAATTTTTACAACAGATTACATGGAGTATAGACTATAAGAATTATATAGTAGAGATACTATATAATTTTATAGCCTATATATGTGATGATATGATTTACTATACAGACAAATAAGTACATGGTATTATCTTTTATAATCACTTGTATCATTATATATTCTATTTATATATAAAGAAGAAATTATAAGAGCACATACAAGATATCTAAAAATTATTATTCATGGGCAAAAAATATGAAGCAGCTCATATTGAATTCATAGATATTTATTTAATGATGTAGCTTAAAAGTTCAGTTAATAATCACTATTATGACACACCATCCCTATATAGCATGATATTTCCATATCCCCATATGGTAAATGTTGAACTTTACATAAATCTGAAGAATTTATCTCAGTCAATCATCAAACAACAAAAAGTTAAAACCATAATTTGCAGCCTTTTTTTGTTCAATTAGCACTCCAAGTTCAAGATATATCAGTTTATGAACTTGGCAAAATATCATCAAGCTTAATAGATTAGCATTCTGCTAATCTTCTAATGAGCTTGGTGATATTTTACTATGCTAATTATTATGAAAGTAGATAGTAGTTTACGTTCCTTATTTATGAACTTGAATTCTGTATTATAATAAAGTAGAAGTTGTTATCCAAATGAGTGAATTAAATATAAGAACTTTCTATAAGGAAAGGAATTTTTGTAAAGCAGATTGATCAAGCAGATAATTTCATATTTACCAATTCCATAAACTTCACTGGATTTTTATTATTTGCTGAAAAAATTTTAATTAATTAAATGGGCTAACAAGATTACCCATCTTCAAAAAATAATCATAAATAGTTCTACAAATGCTCCAATTCTTTCATTAATATATTATATTACATATTGGTATATTATAGTATATTAGTATTATTTTAATACATCCTACTGATGCAAGTGATAAAATAATTATTAATTTAATTTTAAGCACCAATTAACTCTTAGTCAATGGGTTTTATAATTCCTGGGATTCTAATGGCCACAAGCCTTTGGAAAATAATCATTGAAAGAAAAAAGAATAATTTTTAACTTCTTTTTCACTTTTCATTTATTAATGCTTTAATAAATTTACCAACAAATTCAGCATGACTTCAATTAATTAACTTTTTCTTTAATTTATATTTTGCTGATATAATCTTCATTTTATTATAGAATATTTATTGAAAGAATATTCAATTCAAGAATGATAATTAAAACAAAATTAGAAATACTATAACTTGAGAAATTTTATCTTATTTATTTATTAAAATGAAGATAATTTTGAATTTATATATTTATTGCTAATAATTTTAATTCCTGAATCTGAGATGATTCCTCTAACTATAAATATTTGCATATAAAATACCATTCATTTTGAAATTGAAAAAAATTCAATAATTTTAACAAAAATTTTTTATAACTGTGATTACATTTACTGCTAGCCATTCTGTTATGTAAAACTGCATAGTTATTTAACATATTAGTATCATATATTAATGTGGTTACATATCTTTGCTTTCAATATATCAATAAATTTTAAATTACAAATTTTTGGATTTACAAATTAAATTCAAGAATATGTTATGTTCATAATAACAGAAATATTTATGTATGAAGGTATTATATTGATGATAAAAAAAAATTAAACTAAATGAATAGCATAATATTTCAGCAAATTACAATGAAAATTATTCGTGATTACTAAACTTACTTAATTATGATTTCCATCATTAAAATAAAAAATTTTTGTTAAATATAAATTTCTAAAAGTAAAAACACTTATCTAGTCTTTTAATATTTATATATTAATTGTATATATATATTTAAATAAAATATATAATTTTCAGACAATGGCATTAGAAATAGTTTTATATTTTTAACTATGAACTATATTATGAGTTGATGTTTATTAAACCATTATTATTTTATTTTGTTTAGTTTGGAATTTATTCTAGCATTGTCATATATTAGCAAATTTACATTATCAATACACAGTATTATAAGATGAATTCTATAAAGAATATGATAGATTAAACCACACTTCTTCAATAAGTTTCCTATAACTTTGGGAAAATTAAAATGGAACAAATCATCTTCACTATATGAGATATATTTTAGGTCTACCAATGAAATATTCAACAAAAATTTACTTAATTAATGTTATTCATAGCCATAGAATATTAAATGCTTTTTAAAATATAATATGTATTTTGAAAATTTTTTTTAATTATAAGAAAGACAATCTTATTAAATCATGCAAATGTTTTAAAAGTTTAATAAATTATCAATGATATTTAAAATCATTTCTAAATTGCTAAAAATTACAATGGTTGATACATTTCAAATCTATATTTATATGCTATATAGCTGATGATGACTTTTTTTACTTCAAAGTATTGCAAATTATCTTAATTCAAAGTTCAAACTGCTACTGCTTTAAGCTTATAATAAACTTCTATTACTTTTTGTTTATTCAAAAAAACATTTTCAATTAGCATCTTATTCTTCTTTAGTTCTCATACAAAATCCACAATTCAAACTTGTCTAACATCAAGTCAGATTAATAAAACTTTTTCAAACTTGAAAAAATGTTTTAACTTTTTTTTATTTTAGATACAGTAATTTATTTTAAATTATTCAATAAAATATTCAGATTAGCCATTAGATAATTATTTGCTTTCACCCAGAAGACCCGAGCAAGAATTCAGGTTCCTTGCTTCAAAAAATTTTCATAAGATTTCTAGGAATAAACTTGTTGATCTCTACCTTCTATAATCTAGCTGATCCAATCATGGGTGAAGGCAGCTTATAGCAGGCCATGATTGATTCTATCATTTAATAATCAGAGCATAATTGGAAAATGGCATTAAAAAAAACTAAAATAAAATAGTATATTTGAAAGCATAATACAAAATGATAAATAATAAATAATCTCTAAAAATAAATATATATAATAAGAATAAGCTTATAAATAAAAATATTCCAGAACATAATTTCACAAGTCTGAAGATATAATTTTACAATAAATTTATAATGCAAAATATTAAAAGAATAATACATTTAAATGTTTATATTTAAACAAAAATTTCAGATTCATTTTAATAATACTTCATCTATATTCTCAATATCAAAGCTATTAAAGAAATAAAAACGTGCATCTTAGAATTAAAGAAATATTGCATTATTAAAATTCATAATTTTCACTACTTTACATTGTACAATAACCAAATACTCTAATATTTCTTTTGAAAAATTCAGAATTTTAAATATCAAATTCTATTAAATCCATAAAATTAAATATATATGATGATTTAACCTGAAAATATAAAACAAAAAAATAAATATTAAAAATGAATCCACAATAAGTCCTATTTTCAAATCTTGGCTTAATTTGTCATAATAATTCATAATAATTTGTATGTCATAATAAAAATTAATTTTAAAATTGATTTTTGACTTGTCATATAGTAGAGAATCAAATAACTCAAATTGATGATTAAATTTTTATTGCAATAAATACAAACAATAGAATTTACTGTGGATTTAAATTTAATCCATTATATGAACATGATCATATTTATTCATAAAAAAATCAACAGCATTGTTAAAGTTTTGAAAAGATTTTCTTTAATTAAAACAAAATGAAAACTGGAATTTGAATGTGAGTAGCAGTTTGAATTTTATTTTTGAAAATGACTAAAAATTAAATTTAAGAAAAATTCACTTGTTTTTATGTTCTATTTTATTATTTTGCAATTAATTCTTATTGCATTAGTTGATATATTAGTGTTATTTTTACTTCAGTTTATTAATTTTCCAAAAATTAATAAATTATATTTTCCAGTAGCAAGTTAATTCTTTTCTTAAACTTAAATATTTTGAAAATATTTTAATATCAAAGTAATTATAAGTTAGCAAAAATCATGCATAGATTTTTTAGTGCTTTTCAGTATTTTTATATAAATTTTTATAATTTTAATATATTATTTTAGATCTAAAATAATATATTAAAATTAATATATTTATTTAATATTTATATATTTAATATATAAATATTAATAATATACTTTTATATTATTAAAAAATATAAAATGCATTTATCTACATTATTCTTATGCAGTTAAAATTATAGATTTGTATATTAAACCATTACTGAAAATTAAATCATTATTGATTATATTCTAATATTTGAAGCTAATTAAACTTAATTTATAAAAATTATTGAACCTGATATTATGACAAATGGATAAAAGAATAGATTTGATATTTCAACATAAACTAAAAAATCTCATTGATAAATATTAAACTTCTTAAAAATTCTTCAATAAAAATTATTAAATACTACAATATATTAAAAGATAAATGTTTATTTAATATAAAATAAACTGAAAAGTACTAAAAAAAGTACAAAGTATAATTACTATCTTAAAAATAATATAAAAAAACTAATTTTTTCAAGTCAATAAATTCTTATATTTTATTTATAAAATGCCTTAATTTAAAAATAAAATTTACAAGTCATATTATGATTTAATAATTAATTGTTAAAATCTGTTCAGAGGATAGAGAACAAATGAAAAATATGGCACATGAAAAATAATGCTTTCAATAGCAATTCAATTTTATTGCTATTAAATTAATATTAATTAAATTTTATTAAATTAATTAAAGCTTTAATTAATGAATATTTATTAATTTATTGAAACAAAGCTTTCAAACAGGTAACAAAAATTATAGAAAAAATTTTCATTGCCTGAATAAAGAAGTATTTAAAAAGCTGTGCTCCAATACATTAATTGAACTGCTGTCAAAAATATCCCTCTTTTATCTTCACATAACAGTTATTTCTCTTTTTGATTTCCTTCTGTTATTGATAAAATAAAAATTTATATAAAGAATGGAAAGTAAAATTTTCCTTATTTTGAGAATGATAAATTTCATTAGTAGAATTAAATTCATGATTATAAAATCTACATTATATCAAGTTACAATTAATTAAAGCTTCATTTGTAATAAATTTAATGAATTTTCTATATTAAATGTTAATCATTTAACATAGAAAATTTTAATCAGAAAAATTTTTAAAAGTTTAATATAAAAATTACTTTAGGAAATAATTTTATTTCTAAGAAGTTAGAAAAAACAAAATATTATAAATTTAATTTTTTTTTAAAGTTAAATCTATATAAAAATTTGATTTTATGAACATAAGAATAAAAATAACATATTTAGCAAAATAACTAATAACTATATCAATATCATGAAACAATATTAAGGGTTAAATAAAAACCAAAATATATGCATTATTCATTTACAAATATGTATTCAATAAGATCTTAAAAATTAATATCAAATCAGTCAGAAAAAACTAATTTTGAAGAACTGTTTTAATTATCAAAAAAATCTATTATTATTTATATAATTTTATAAATCACATTTCTGTAATTTACAAATAAAATTATAATTTATTATTAATTAAAATCAAATACTGTATTTGATACAATTTATAACATCTATCGCCAAAGAAATCCTTATATTCATTATTTAAGAACAATATTAGACTTTAGAGTTTTAAACAAATTTATATGAGGAACATTTGGCTAGAAGTTTCATATCTCAATGAAATTTGACAAATGAATAATGAAATTTAAAAAATGAAAAAAATATTTGTTTTTTTTTATTAAAAAGTCAATAAATCCTTATATTTTATTTATAAAATGTTTTAATTTAAAAACAAAATCCAAAAATCATAATTATATGTTAAAATTCACATACAGTTGACCTGTGTATAAGATGGATAGATTCTGTATTATATGAATCCATATCATTTAAACCAGATAGTTTATATGAAGCTCATATAACCACATAATATGAGCACTGCTCCAATTTTTTCATTGTGATATATGAATCCATTATATAGGAATCTACTATATTATTTTTTTGTACACACAAAATGATGAGATACACACTTTTTAATTTTCAATGATTAGTTTAAAAGAAAAGCGTTTTTCATTCTATTTTATTGATATAGCATATGGAATATATAATAAAGCATTATAATTTTATTATCTAAAATAAAAAATAAAAAGCAAATTTATTAAATTAAAAATTTTGTTTAGCTACCAAATTATGCCCCAGTACATATTATAAATATAATCTTTATTATAATAAACTTAATTTTAATAGTTTGGTTTTTTTTCATTTTAATTTCATAAAAAAATGATATCTTATATGCTATTTTATAAAACTATTTTATGCTTGTAGATAACTAAGAAAAGAATGGTTTATTTATTTTTGTCAAAATTATAGAGTATAAAATGAATTTGTTAAATATTTCACATTGTAGACCTAAAATTAAAATCTTTACAGTAATAATAAAACAAACAGAAGCAGTATCTTCATATCTTAGAATTCATCATTAATTGGATTTATATTATTCATTATTTATAACACTAAAATAGCATTTTTGTATAATTTACATTTTATTGATTCAGACTTAGCTACAATTTTTTTAAACTCACCAAACAATAAATAAAATATAGTAATAAATTCTAATAATAATAAAATAATTAGAATGTAGTAATAATTTTATTTTTTGTAACTTTGCATTATATTTGAAAAATTGATAACTGGTAAATTTTTAATGGATTTAAAACTTTTGTAAAAATTAAAAGAATATATGATATATAAAATAAAAATATTAAAATTCATACGTTTAGCTAATAAGTTTTAACATACAACTTTCATATCAATTTTTTAATTTATGTTTTTAATAATAAATGCAACAAAATGATATAAATTGAAGCCTATCATTAATCATGGTTTTTAATTTTATTTCATTTCCATGTTTGGTGACTAGAATTGAATAAAATTTGCTGAGTGAGTCCATAAAAATTTTTTATGCCATTTATATTAATAAGAGTTTATTGAAAAATTTTAAATTTTTGATAAATAAATATGAAAATACTATTAAAAACGTCCAAAATAATTCATTAAAAGTATCAGATTAACTGTTGATAGCAATTATTCAATATATTATATATTATTTTAAGTCTTTATTCAATATTTTAGTATATACTGAATAAAGACTGAAAATAGTGAACTTAGTGTGAAAAGAAGTCAAAAGCTAAATTATATGTAAGTTAAAAATTTAATGATAAAATTCCTTATTCTTATGAATTTTTTTATATATGAGAATAATAAAATAATTAATTATTTTATATTAATTTTCATTGAATTATATACTTTTATCAGAAAGATTTTGATGACAAAATCTTTCTGATAAAAGTATAATGAGATATAAAAAATTAAAAACTTTCTAAAAAATATAATGAGAATAAAAAATTAAAAACTTTCTAAAAAATATAATGAGAATAAAAAATATAATGAGATAAAAGTATAATGAGAATAAAAAATTAAAAACTTTCTAAAAAATATTTACAGATAACCCTCAACTTATGACTATTTGCACTTATGACAGCCAAAAATTATTATTGAAATTCTCTAACTCAACATTTCTGCCTGCATATACATACATATATTACATTGTTTTTGTATACACATCGCAGTGTTGCCGTTAGTTGGCAAGCAAAGCCTTTCAACAATATGCAATAGCCACTAGTTTGATTTACCCACTTCAAATTTATCACAGCCCTTGGCACATTAGTGGCTAATCAGAGTCAAAATGTTCATTTCTCTTGTTACAATTTTTGTATCTTGTCATATCCTATCATGTCCAGTAAGAGAAATAATACTATTGATGAAAAAATTTCTTAAATTCTTAAATTTTTCTTTCTTAATTTTGTATTTATGTATTTAATTATATATGTGCTAATAAATAATTTATAAACGTTTATGTAAATTTATACATTTTTAACTATTTTAAGTTAAATAGAATCTAATTTATGAAAATATTAAAACAGAAATCAAATAAATCAAGAATTAAAAAAAGTCCTCAACTTATGACAGAGATGTTGGAACAGAACCCTATCGTAAGGACTACCTGTAAATTAGAATCCATAATGATTTATTGTTATTGAATATGAATTATATTGCTTTTTATCATTTTGTTTATGAATATTAATATAATAACAATATCATAAGTATCATACATAAATATTATTATTATTATTCTTCCTCACTTTATGATAGATGCATTCCTAAATATATATGTAAATTAAAATAAAACAAAACTAATATCTTGAAATAATATGATGATGAATTCAAAAAATATAAAAATTGGATAAAAAATATTAGATAAAAATTGGATAAGATATTATAAAAAATATCTTATTAAAACTTTTGAATTAAATAAAGCACTAAATTCTTTACAATAAATATTGAACATATTGTCTAGCATAGAAAACAAAATTATTGCAATGTGAAGTAATAAAATTTGTTAGGTATCTAAAAAAGTAATAATATTCTTCTAGAATACCTAACAAATTTTTTAATACTAATGAGTAATATAAACCACAAAAGTTGGATAAGAGTTTAATATTCTTTACAGATATGCTATATAAAAAAAATCTTAAAAAAACTATGACATATTTAAAAAGTTAAAGATATTGAATTACTTGAAATTTTTCAAAAAATATTTTATAATCTTTTTGTCTTGAATAATACAAACTTCCTGCTAATACTTCTGAGTTAATCATTGTTTAAATTATAAACTGTTTTATGATAACAATATTTTTATATTTTTTATTCATCAATAAAGAAATTCTATTACATTATTAACAGTATTCATTGAAAAAAAAATTTAAAAGAAAACATATATATATAATATTACATGTCTATAAAAAGACATAAGATGAGATCAGTTAAAGTTAAGAATTATTGCATTTTAAAAATTATTAATAATTATTTTCAATACTTCACAGTGATTTCTATGAGAAAATTACAATTTTTTTTAATAAAAGTTATAATTTTATAATGACTAGGCATTTTAATAAAGCAGTTCTCCAAATTAAATGGATCAAGCCACAATTATCAGGTAGGTTTATAACAATAAAAAAGAACCTGTCATTAAAACACTGACTATATAGAAATGTAAGCAGGTCACTCATGTAGTTAATGACAACATCCAGTCACAGTTCTAATATCATGGCAATGGTGTCTTAAGAATATGCATTAATTATCTTTGAAGAAAAGGCTTAGTTAAGTTAGAATTGTTCCCTTATAATGTAAATGTAGTATATTGTAAATAATTTTTAATTTTAATGCTCTATGTTTTTGTGATATAACTGAATGCATGTGCTCTAAGTGTTTTTTGTATATTGAACTATGAATTCTGTTCTATTCTAAGAATTCTAGCTTGATCCTTTATACTTTATGAATTGAAGATGGTCTCATCAGACCAAAAGTGCTTTTTTTTACAAGTTTATTTATGTATATAATTGTGTTAAGTTGGATTCTACTTACAGTATTTGTGTGTTAGTATTTGTGTGAAATTAATAGTTTTTTATATATTAAAACTATTAATTTCCTCAACAAATAATGGTAATACATTATTATTTTACTTTTGCATTACATTTTATAAAATATCAGATACATTGATTAAATTAAAATTTGTTTACTGATATATTATTATGTATCAGTTATATTTCTTAAATTATTCTTAATTATTTAAAACTATTATTTCCTTCTCATAAGCATGCTTTGAAGAATTTTTTAAATTTATATTTTTTTATTGAAAAATTTAAAAATATTTCCAATAAATGAATTTTTAAGAAACAAATTCTTGTATTTATAATAATATCATACCAATATTTCACAAAATTATTATTCTAAATTAGCATTATAATAAACAAAGCTGCAATTTAAAACAACTGCAAAAATGAATAAATAAAAACTAAAAGAATAATATATTATGAAATAGAAATTTCAGAGTAATATATTATTCAGTTTTCTTACCCAAGTACAATGATAGTGTTTTTCTTTATTTTGATAGGGACAATTTGTAGAACAATTATTCATTTGGCCGTTTTGCACAAAATTATAAAAAGATTCTGTTACTTGGTCTTGTTGTTCATGGTTACTAAAAAGAAATTAATTATACATTTAACAATTATGAGTTAGATATTCTTTTCTTTTTATATGATTTAAATGTTTTTGTCTAAAATTAAAAATTTTTAAAAGTTCATAAGATATAATCATAAAATATTACAACTATTATTACTTTATTATTAAATTTATAGATATCTTATTTTTACAACAAAAACTTAATATCAATTATAGAATTTTAAAATAAAGCTTTTAACTAACTTTGTTCAAATATCAAATTGCTAAGATGAAAAATTATTTTGTTTTAATTCATTAAAACTAATAACAATCCAATAATATTAACTACAATACCATTTGCTTAGTATAAGCAGGATGTTTAAAGAAATTAAAAGAATTACAATTGCTGATAAGAATTATTTTCCATATAGCCAATAGTTGTGCCTTTCTTCAAGTATTTATTGAATTTTTTCTTCAAACTAAATCTACTACAATAAAATTTTGGTTTAAAATTGTCATATATTTAATGAACTTCAGAAATAGCAAAAAATGAAGCTGGCTAATCTGACAATGAAAAATTATTTAGCTAATTTTTTAATTTTATGATGTTCATATGATTATATTCCATCTTTTGTTCAGTATACATTATTATTTTAATATTTTAATTTTTATTATAAATATATATATAATATATAAGTATATGTAATACTTAATTTGTTTAATAGTGTTCTAAATGTATTGAATTGTTCATTATAAAATATATTTTTGGCTTAAGAAATCCTCTTCTCTATTAATAGTCTATTAAATCAAGGATAAATTATAATTTTTTATTTTCACAAGTTATAAGATGTTGATTAATATCAGATTATATTATCAATATATATAAATAGTAACATATATACATTATAAACATCTAAATCTTTAATATAGTTTATAGTATGGAATTAAATTTTAATCACAATCATAATATATTCTATATTTACCTTATTCAATTCATTTATTTTACAGATATAAATATAATATTATATTAAAATCTAAAATTCTATTACAATATAATGCTGCTTATTAAATCAAAATTATAATGTAAAATTATTAGATTGAGAAAGCTGAGGATAAAATATCAAATTACTCTTTATATTCACATTTATATTGTGATTTAACCATTTGGTCTTCATTGATAAATTCTATTGATAATATTTATTAAAAAAAAATCAAGTTTATTATACTTATCTTTAATGTTAAAATATTTATAAACATACCTGAGCTGATCTATTTCAATAAATTATAATTTTATGAATTATGAATTTAAATCTTGCTTCATTAAAATGCTTTCTTATTAATGGAAAATTTGTTACCCAACATGAAATTAATTTAAAATAATTTTTAAATATAACAGAAATTGACCATATTGCAAAATTTGTTTCCAAGTAAAAATGCATATATTACTGTGAACAAAATAATTTTATCAACATATGTCTTTACAGCATCTATTGCAAATAAATATAACAACAAAAGTGTATAAAATTAATTGATTGTTTAGTATAAAAAATTTACCCTTAAAAACAATATAATATTTAGACAAAAATATCAAAGATAAATCCAAGAACATGAATTTAAAATTATCTGATTCTAATATATGATTGTACAAATAAATCAAATTTGCAATCTAATAAGAAAAAACATAAAAAAATAACAAAGTTTAAAATTTTATCAAATTTGCTATGAATTATATATAGTAAATAATTTAAACAAACAACAAATAAATATCTACCAGAATATATTGTTTTGTTTATTTTCATGTTTAATTTTATCATTTCTTAATAAGAAATTCATTTATTTATAAAATTAAAAAAAAATAAAAATAAAAGTTGCTATTTTTATTTTTAATGTTCTTTTATATTTAAAGTGAATCTTTAATATAAATATTAGATAATACAATATAAAAATTTTATATTTCAGTGATAAAGAAATCATTTAAACATAAAATTAAACAAAAAAACATCTTAAATTGTACTTTGAAGAGGGAAAAACAATAAATAAACTCCAACATTACAGATTTGATCAATTCTTTTCTCTCTCTTCAAAGATTAGTCAATAATTGTTGATTGTAATAAAAAGAAAGGAAAATTTATAATATATTTTAAATATATACAACATAACTAAAAGGATAATTATACAATACAATACTTTATTTTTAAAATATTAATATCCTGCTTTATATTATTTTGTTACAGAATTATAATGCAAAATATTAACCATTTAAAGACTGTATTATGCACTTTGCTTTTATTATTTTGATTCTGAAAATCTATATTTGATAAAAAATACAATTTCAGTGTAGTTTGGTGATTTACATTTTTATAAAAAGATACCTTTCACTATAATGCTATACTTTATGCAAAATAATAAAAGATTCATAAAACAAGTTAAAGCAACATAAGATAATTTTGCTTTAAATTAATATCATTTAACAATATTTAAAAACTGACACTGTTTAATATTGATGTTTAAAAATATTTTTTATTTATATTTTTATATATATTTTTAAGATATTATCATGATGAGAAGCAACTTTCCAATTTCTATCAATTCAAATTACTTTTTACTATAAAAGTCAATTCTTTTACAAAAAAAATCCAACAATAAAATTAAAATATACAAACAGAGCTAATGATGCTCCAATTGCAAAAGAATATTATAAATTTATGCTTGACTTTTTAAAAAATTTTCAATTTCTATTTACATTTCAAAGATATTCAAAATTACTACTTGAAAATAAAAAATTATGTGGAATATTCCAAAAGCCAACCAAATTTTCCAAAACACTAAAAAATTATGCAAGACATTTTTGAAAGGTGACTTTTGGATATACATTTGGTCCTAACAATTGAAAACAGAATCATGATCAGACATTAGACAGACATTGCAAAAAATATCATATAAAATATCTCATAATCAAAATATTTGATGGATAATAAAGAAAAAAAATATATGATTTCTTTTATCATATAAATTAAAATTTTAACAAATATAAATAATAATAATATGTTTATTGGAAATAATTTAATAGTATAGTTATTATTTTGATTTAGATGAATAAAAATGTGATATGGACAACATAGTAAATTCTTAAATTTGTTACATCTTAGAAACTAATGGAAATCAATAACAATAATTGTATTTAACAATTCTTATAATTGTTGATATTAGATTTTTATCACAAAATATAAAGCATATCATCCAACTATACAACTTTTTGATAATCCATTTAGCTTATGTTTATTATTGAATATTTATTCTAATAATATAATATAATATATCAGTACTTATGCTTGTTAAGAAGAACTAATTAATCAAATCATAATAATAAATAAATCTTCCATATTTAATATTTTAAACTATTTCTGAATAAGTTAGATTTTCAAAGTTTCTCCTTCATTTAGAAAAATTTTGAACATCTAGAATTTAAATATAGGAGGAAGAGAAAACAAAATCTCAAAATACTATCTATGATTATACGAGGGGAGACCAAAAAATTCTTACCTCACCATGTTGTATGTATGCTATAAATCTAATTGTAAACAATTATTATAACTGTCTTATTAATACACATACCTTGTTTTCTTTTGACAGGTCCTATTTAAAAGTAAAACTACAAAACAAACACTTTTAGCAGCTAAGATTATTTATTAAAGAGTAACTAACATTTTCGGCATACAGCCATCATCAGGTTATAAATGATTAGAATAAATACAAAATTTAAAAAATAGAATGATGTTAGTTGTTATGGCTATGAAACAAAAGTTTATATAATAATAATAATAATTTATTAATGTAAACTTTTGATTTGTAGCCATAACAATTAACATCATTCTATTTTTTAAATTTTGTATTATTCTATTTGTTTGTAATCTGTTGATGGCTGAATGCTGAAAACATTAATTATTCTATAATAAATAATCTTAGCTGCTAAAAATGTTTTAACTAAGAGGAAGCAGTTACCAATTTTTGCATTGCCCTAGGCGTTGGCATTTGGGCAGTTGCCAAGGGCACCAGAATCTCTTAAGGGATATTGTAAATTCGCCTTAAGAACAGTCCAAGG
>WUQG02165437.1:0-55115 GCA_011317285.2 Androctonus mauritanicus
ATGCAAGTTAAAAAAATATTAGCTGTATGACTTGAGTATTTATTCACTTTGCCTGTTTCTGGATATTCGGACTCGATTCCAGTTTTTATAGATTTCATAGGCTCCACTACCTATCGATCTCCATCAGCTAGTAAATATTATCAATGGGCAACTTGTAATGAGTGCTGTAATGGCCTTCTTCTTAATATAAAATAGAAAATAATGCAAATTAAAAGAAGAATGCAATATTAATTTAACCTTCTAAGAAAATGAGAATTATTCATTCAAGTTGAATAAAATATGATTTTCAAACAAAATCTAATAAAGTTCAACAAATGAAAAATTAATATTCTATTAGGATTGAGGAAAAATATCAACAAAAATTAAAAAATACGAATCATACATGTTTAAAGTAATAAATCGATAATCTGTAACAATTTAATAGTACAAATACAACAAAGATGTGGACATTTTAAATGACAATAATGTTTGATTTTAGATCTTTTCCAGTATATAAAATTACTAAGTTATATCAATATACTTATCCATTTAAAAAAAAAACTTTACCTTTAAAAGTCGATTTAATCTGGCAATTGTAGCAATTTTTAGTAATATTCCTTAAAGTTAATAGATAGCAATAAAAATGTAAATCAAAATTATACAAAACTTGGATGGTGGTATTAGGAAATACGATGTTAAAAACTGTTAAGATAATTATAGCCTAACTTTTAATCTTAAATTTGACTCAAATTATTGTATATTGAAAAATTAAATGGCGAACAAATTTTTTTTGAGACTGATATTTTCTACAAAATTTTGGTCAAATGTAATCTTATGCGTATTTAACTTAAACTCTAATAAAATTTTTATATCATAAAAAACAGTTTTTAAGCTTAAATTAAAAATTTTAAAGTCAGATTTACCAAATATTTTCAATTTCGTGAAAGATATAAAACGAAAATTTTAATATCCGATATATTTTTTACAATATGGCATCATAGATTTTTATGTATTTTCGGTAAAGAAAAAGGAGAAATACACTACTTATTGTAACGTAAAGAAAGACGTATTGATTGAACGGGTGGAATTATTTTAAAATACACATATATATAAGACATAATTCAAAAAAATAATTTTTCCAGACAAAAATTTATTTATCTGTCGATAATTTGAATAAAAAGACATTTCTTTCAATAAAAATCCAGGGGGCGTACAATACATATTTTTAAATCTAAACGAAATTTATCTCTTTTTTTATTATTATTTAAAATTTAAAATTCGCCTTCTTGTTATTATGCAATTGAAACTTGGAACATTTTCAATTTTGAATGTTAATCTTTAATAACCAATAAGATTCAAAAAGATTGATTATGATTTCAAATTAAAAAAAAAATTCGCTACGTGTTTTTAATAGCCAATAATCTTCAAAAATAAATAAAAATATGACTACGTAATTATTTTGTGCACATTAATTGGTAGATTGAAGCCAATCAAAGAAATTATACAAATTTCAAACAACAATTCAGAAAATCGATAATCAGTAGTTATTTTTATCAACTGTATTGCATAATGGTATAAAATGAAACACTATACATAAACAGTTAATGAAACAACCAAGATATCTGATAGAGAATTATTTATAGGAGTTTTTGTTTTCGATAGAATTCGTCGTGCACTCCTAGTTATAAAAAAGAAATTCTGTAATAATAAATCTAGACTATAGTTATAGTTTTGGACACGAAACTTATCTATAACAACAATTTAGAAATATTGTTTGTCGCAAAAAAAAAAGAATAACATCTAAGCAATTTTTTTCTTATATGACAAAAGATTCTTTTCTTACAATTCAATAAATAACACTAGAAGAAATTTTATAAAATTATATTTACTAATAAACTATATAATTTGAAATTAATGGATTTACAAAACTGTAAACAATTTTTTATCGGAGAAAAAAAACTTAAAAATATAAAGAAATGATAATAATAGAGAGCTAGAAGTAATTTAAAAATCCATAAAAATAATTTTGAAAGATATTTTTAAGGCGAATTAATTAAAATATTGTAATTTTTAAACTGTTTGCATCATCATCATCATTTTTTTCTCTCAGTAAAATCATCTTTCATGTTTTAATAGGGAGTTTCCGCACAGTTACGACTCAACTCCAATCTATAATTAAACGAGAAAATCCTATCGTTTCGGAAAGTTATCGGTAGTTGCTTCGAACTACCGACACCAGAGGTTGTATCATCATAAATTCTTTCTCTTCCCATAAATTCTCTCTATTTTCACAAATTATTTCTATTCTATCTTCTATTATCTCTAATAAAGATCATCTGTTATATTAAATCGCTGATGACGAATTTTAATATTTTAATATTCTGTGTTGAATCGGTTAGTCTTCAAAACACGACGATAAGACTGTTACTAACGATCAACGGTACTACCGAAACAGATACGATTCACAACCTCGCGCAGGCGCAGACCATGGATTTTATCGTTCGGAGCTGAGTCGTAGCTGTGCGGAAACTCTCTAATATCTGAAATATTTTAGAAAAATTTTTAAAAAGATTGAAGCGAAACTTAATTGCGGTATAGGAAAATATGTGCGCCAATAAAGAAATAAATTATATTATTAATAATTCTAGTTCTCATTGATGATCTATCGCTTTAATGATGCGTGTTTATCGTCTTTCTCTGATGATAATTATTTTAATTAAGAAGATTCGTCGCATTAAATCCTTTACAAACTAAAAATGTTTGTCGTCGGAGTGGAAGATGTTACATAAACCGATATCATTTATTGTATGTTAAAAAATCGATTGAGTCACAAAAGAATCTATTGGATTAGAATGTCTGCCGTCAAAATAAGGTCAGTAACTCAAGATAAATACGCTTCTTTTTGGTGCATGAAATTTCTCAGCACTTACCAAGTTAAATGATTTCATAATTGATCTTTGGCAATTAGAAATAATGAATGCAAACCATTCTTTGGAGTAACGTCTTGAATTTCTTTCACACTTTTCCTTCTCTTGACCTACATTTCTACTAAAAAGTATTATTTGCTTCTATTCTAAGGCCAAGCCAAAAAAATATATAAAGTAGCAAATGATTACTTATGCTAATGCCGGAAAAAAATTCTGATATTTTCAGTTTGTTTACAATAAACTTCGAAATAAATATCCTTAATAATTTTATAATGTCATTTAAAAATTCTATAAACTTTTTTTGGCGATTCTGAAATCCTAGAACGTGTAAAAAAAAAAAATCGATATTCTTTCACGTATGGACTGACCGCAAGTTATACAGTGATAAATATCGAATTTCTATACGTTATCTAATCACTGGCATGCTCGAAATCGAGAAAAATTTCATTTTATACACACATCAATTTTATAAAGTATCAAAAACATTTTCGCTCGAATTACCAATTATTCTAGATTGTATTATCAATAGTTGGACACGGGTGACTGCACAACTGGCATGCTAGCACGATTTACAAATATTTAAATTTTCAGTTTTATCACTCTTAACTACGAACTGCGAATTGTTTAAATTGCCACAAATTTTAATGAATAATGCTGCAGTTAATGGTTTCCACGATACTTTAGAGTTGTTAATAAGTAACCATCACATAACTGTAAATAAAGATACCGTATACGATTTAATATCACATATATCTTGATAATCGCAATCAAATATTTAGCCAATAACAATCTATATAACTTAACAACTAATTAATAGATTTATGTTTAACGACATAGTATAGAATGGGTGATGAAGAGCGGGGATTTTACAAACCGCCATTTATTACGTTTATTTGTTCTTCAGACAAAGTATATTCTTATCAATTATAGTTAAATATATATATTAAAACTTATTAAAATCATTTCAACCAGATATTTATAGCAATTAAATATGCCTGAGATTAATCTTTTAAGTGATAAACGAAAGTTAAAAAAAAAAGAAAAACTTAATCTGATCATCTGAGATTAACTATCTATCCACTAATTTTCTTTAATCTGTTGTGTTGAAAGTAGGATTGAAGACATTTGTTGCTGTTTTCTAATACATTCGATTGTTTTATTTGTATTTGGTATGTCATTAAATATAAAAAAATTTCCAAAACGTTTGATTGGAAAGATAAACCGCACAAATGTGAAGATCATAATTTTAGAATTTAAAATTGGAATTAATTTGCAAAAGATTTATCACTCAAAAGTGATGCAGTATATTATAATGATGCTTAGCATATAATTAAATATATATAATTAAAAGAATATCTATTTTTTATTATACAGTAACATAAAGTTAGATAATGAACTGCAAAGATTTTAATGGCATCGAAGACTACCATTGAAATAATCATATTACAGATTTTTCAAAGGAATTTTTTACGAAAATAAAAGACTACCGATTCAAGTCAAACTTTTCATATATATTTATTGATAAAAAAGGAAGGTTTAACTGTGAAATTGCAGCAAATAACAGTTGTAACTCTATATATCCTTATGAAACATCTCCTTTATTCCCTTAGAAGTATCCGCAATATTGCACTTTCGATAGAAGTATTTTAGAACGTTACAATTGTAAAGGTTTATCTGAAACACTTGAGAAGTTTGAAGAGAAAAACTTTTCAATCGATAGTGTCATCTTTTTTACTGAATATTTATTCGACCTCATTTCTTTTTTTCCTCCGGATCTCTTTAAATAAAAAGGAAAAAAATATTCAAGAAGAGTAAAAATCGCGAAAAATTCAATAAAATTCGTAAGTAAAAATTCTGTTTAAAATATATGACTATATATATTTATTTATTTATATATTTTTCATGATAAAACTAATAGTAATACAAATAAATCAAATTTTAACTTTATGCGATATTCTTTGCGTCGGAGAGGATTATTTAATGCATAAACGGAAGGCTGAACTACAAGATAAAGTTTTATATATGATTTTGCTCACATTCTATTCCCTTTTCAGCCGTTGGTATTAAATATATTGTATAACAAGACGGCATTTAGTTCGTAGTTATTTATTGCGAGTTTAACGAACTCGCTTGATAATACCATTATTTATTTTTAAGTAAACATGAATATTCCCTTTATGTTAAAACAAATATTGATATATCAGTTAGGCTATGTAATATAATCTCTGCATATACAGTACATATCACAAATCTCTTTGGATCATAAGTATGTTTCATTAGTTCGACTTCAGAATTAACATTATTATTTTAATATCGCTCAAGTATCTAACAAAACATTAATGCAATAAATAGATGAGTGATAGATGGCTACTTGTCAATCCAAAATTTAAAATCTTTATTTATAAACACTTAAAAACGTTACAAACATAAATATATATATTATCAGTACTTAGAAACGAAACAATGACAAGTTTTCGAATTTATACAATTTAAAAACTAAAAAAAATTCCAACTATCACGTCCCTCTATATACTTTTAAAAAGTAAATATCACAAGTTCTATAGTCAGTTTTTATAAAGTTAGTAAGATAAACTTAACAATCAGTATTGCCTTCTAGCATTTATCTTAAGACGAATAGGCTCGAAGTGTCAACTCGACTTTTTATTTATTGTAAAATTATGCTTATTTTTTTTCCAAACAAAAACTACCATTTTTTTATATATTTATATTTTTTAATCTCTCATAAAATAACTTATACAAAAATAATAATAGAAAATTTTTAATCAAACTTATACGAATAATAATCTCGTTATATTTTACTAACTAAGTTCAATTATAAGTTATAGAGAAATCCAACTAACTTGTAAGTAGAATCTTAAGCAAAATAGAATCTTTAATTGATCATTAAAACTTCAAAATGCATTCCTAGACTTTTTATCTAGTAATTTTTTAATAGTATGCATTAAACCGAATAAAATTTTCTTTTAAAGTATTTTAATTCTTAAATATATATTTTTAAGAATTAAAAGAATTTTATATATATTTTTTCATTAATTAAACTTCTTTTAAAGTTTAATTCAATTAATTCTCCAACTAGGATGGCATTATTAAAAAGGAAGTATATGTACTAATATTAGACGTACATTCAATTTTATTTTACATAACTGCATTTAAAAATCGATTTAAACGATTGATTTTTAATTTTAAAAATTATTATTAATTTTTATATAAAAATTTTTATTTAAACTATTAAAGTTTGTATAATATTTATCGATTCGGTAAAATAATTTAATTAAGAAAAATCCCCGAGGTGACATTGATATATTATTTACAAAATTTTCGTATAAAAACTTTGAAAGATTTTTTTCTTTTTAAATATAAGAGACTTATCGGAAAATCTTTAGATTATTGTTTGTTTTATAAACAAATTTCTACTATTGAAAAACACGTTCATTAATTTGAATTAGTATGTTTATATAGATTTTGCTATTTATTAATGGAGATAATAGAGGAACCAATGGATAAGAAAGAGAAAGAAAAAGAAAGATAGACGAATGATTAATGGAGAAATATAAATTCAGAAAAACATCAAGAGAAAACGGAAGAAAAATAAAATGATAGTTAATATCTTTAAATTTTATATTTTGTGTTTTGTAAAAATTAAAAAAAAAAGTTAATCTATATTTTATTTTGATTACATTTTGTTATTGAGAATAACTATAGCAGAATAATGATGACAGTATTTGAATTATTGAAGAACATCAGTATTCTAGAAACTGTTTTGTTACGGTTTGGATAATAATGTTATTTATTTTGAAGTGGCATTTAATAAAATATAAATTCGCGATACATATGTATATAGATTAAATTATAATTTATGAAAATGTTAAACAAGTTTTTTCATATATAAGATATATTTTTTAAAAGCCTGAATCTTTTTCACTCCCGGCCAATATGTCAAAAAGCTATAAATATATTTTGAATCAGCTTAAAACAGTTTTTAAACTTTTATAGATCATAATTCCACAAATTTATTGATTTTCAAAAACTAAAATATACTTATAAAAACAAAAATGCCCTTTAATAATTAAGATTATAATGATTCAACTATTCCAATTAATATAAAAACAGGTTAAGATTGAAATAAATTCTTTTTAATATAAAAACTATATATAAAAGCAAGCGGTTTTGAAAAGAAATAATGGCCCACTTTCCATACGTGTCAGCTATTTTTGAGTGATTAAAGATGTGGTTTAAAAATGTATGTCATAATAGTCATTTTCAATAATGCATCTTCTTTAATGAATGTCATAAAAATTTGTTAAGTGATTCAATAGTTGTTAAGGAGAACTTCGGAAATTTGAACGAGCGCCATTTTTAAATGGATGAAGCTTTAGGACTAATTAATTTTATTTCAAAATCTATTTTAATGAACTGATCCGTCTACCAAATTTCATAAAAATCAATCAAATAGTTTAAAAATTATTAGGAAGGAAACTTTCGAAATTTAAATGCCTGCTATTTTTTATAGATTTGAAGATAAAGGTTAAATGAATTTTAATCTTCATTGATTTGATCTTAGTGATAAGTTTCATAAAATCTGATAATTAGTTTAATATATATTGAAAGAAAATTTCATAAATATGAATGCCGCCATTTTTAAATAGTTAACGTTGTTAGGTTAAAAAAATACAACATGGATATTATTTTTAATGATAGAATATTTGTTTCAAATATTTCATGAAAATTTACTAATTAGTTTAAAAATTATTAATAATTAAATACTGCATGGTGATATAAGCTTTTTGAAAAATAAGCTAACGAATAGAAAAACTAACTAAAATGTCGTTTTAAGCTGAAATACAAAAACGAAAAATATCAGAAAAATTTATTCATAAATCAAAATGAAAGTAAAATTTCGAAAAAAATATCTAAAACATGAATTTTATAGGTTTAATGATGAATAGTTGGTAGGATAAATGAATAATAATGCAATTTATCTCTACCAGCAATACTATTGGAAAAGATATATATTATTTTATTTCAGTAACACGTAGAACTTTATGCGGAATTTCCACTTTTCATAATTGATTATAGAAGTAAGAATTATGGAAAAAAGCACTAACTTAGAATAAAATTCCATCAAAATTCCAATCGATATTCAATTAGATCTAAGACTGTATCGGTATTGTTCAAAATGTGATCGGAGTTGAAGAAAAAAAGAAATATCCAAAGCATGAATTTTCGAATTTAAAATATAAATGTGAAAGATATAAATCAAGGGATTATATCATAAATTCAGAAACCTAAATTATTACTATTGAGCTACTGTCACTTATATGTTAAAATACTCTTTGATTTATACAGTATTTTCGTTTTAGAGTCGCATTTAGTTTTGATATTTTTATAAATATCACTTTAAAAATTTTTTCATTCTAAAATTTATATCGAATTTTTTTTTATTGAAGGCTACAGGTGAAAAGTTGCTTCAAGATAAAAATAACTACTATTCTTTTTTTTAAAGCGAAAGTTAACCTGAAGGAAAAGTAATTTCGCTCTTCTGCCAGTTTCATAATCTCAGTCCCACTTAAGCTTAAGTTTATCGATGACTCACATTTTTAATCTGTTATTTTTAAAATAAAAAAACAAAATTGAAAGATATATAATAGAATAAAGATCATGCCTTATTGATTATCTATCATTCAGATAAAATGAATTTTTTTTATCTAACTAAATCATCTTAATTAAATGGATGACAAAAGTATTAATTATTTAGTTAGTTTATTACTTAAGAACATAATACGAACACAATTCCCGACTTAATTACGCTAACTTATACTCTAATTAATACTTGCAGACCGAATGTTATATTCTTAGGAAATGACTGTAATTAAATGCAAATTAGTATCACTTAATGACATAAAAATTTTAATTAATTTTTAATAAAAGTAATTACCATAGTTAAAATAACTTTATCGTTTTGGTATACCGTATGGAACGTCCAGCATTTAATTATTAAGAAATCAAGATGATCGAAAGAATATCTATCAAGATATCTTAAGCAGTTGTAGTATACTAAGCTAAGTGGTAGTATTTGCCTGACTTGATAAATAAATTTCTATTTTATCGGATTTTCAATAAAGTGTAGCTACTTACATCTTGAAATGTTTTATTTTTCATTCTGAACTTGTTTATCTTTTAGATTTGCTAAAGATGGAAATAGCATAAATATTGACATTTAAATTTCAAAAAAAGAAGAAACAGCATATTCTTGCACATCTCATAGAAAATAAAGAAAGTGAAAATAGAAAATAAAGAAACTTTCTTTATTTTCTATAAGATGTGCAAGAATATTTGATATTTTTCTATAATTTAATACGTTAATAATTGTTAATCGCCTCTGATTGGCGAGATTTAAAATGTAACAATAAAATGATGCAATAATAGCAATAGTGCAATTATTAACTATTATTATGTAAAAGTATTTTATTTCAATAATCTAAATGCATGATAGAATAAATTTAATTTTATTACATTATTCTAAGTTTACTTTTGTGGCTTTAATTAATTCATAATTGTTATGTAACAATTGCAGTCACACAAATCAAAGTTATATTTTCAAAATTTAATTATGTTTAAAATAAACATGTAATAATTATTCTAAATATATATATTTGTGTGTGTGTGTGTGTGTGTGTGTGTAGGACATATTGTGTAAACAGCTCAATTTAAAGTCCTAAAAACTAAAACGAGTTTTATGATGAAAAATGTATGAAAATAAAGTTAAAAGTTGTAAAATTTTATTAAGAATAATTAACCTAGTGCTGCCATTTTATCATTAAATCAAAATAAAATAAATAGAATAGATTACCAAATCCAATTTTAATACTATTCAGAGCTGTTTTTGTATATTTAATTGTTTTTCGATAAATATTATTAATATAAATAAAAAATTATTTTAATAAGTAAAAATAAAATTCTATGGATTCAAATTCAAATTTTTTCGAAGAGTTTGCAACTTCCAATAAATATCTATGGAACTCTTTTTAAATTAAATTGGATTTCCTATAAATTTGCAAACTTTTCTAACTTTTCAACATTCTATAGTATGCACTTTGTATGTTAAAATCTTGAAATTTTGTTGCTGTTCTGCAAAGAATTCACTGAATTATGTTGATTTCGAATGGAATTTTCAGAAAAATTTGCATCTCGGGAAACAATTATATTTTTACTAAAACATGGAATTAAACGAAAAAATTTGTTTCTGACTCTTTCCATTCCAAAATGGAATAAAACGTACGTACGTTCGTCAGTCAGCACGATAACTCGCATAAATATCATCCGATCTGAATAAGATTCACGAAGATTATCATGAACCATATGAGAAACAAATCTATCGAAAATGATTGTTATTGTCTCAATATTACTGACGTAATAAGAGAAAAGATATTAACATTTTTGTAGCAATGTCATGATCAAATATTATTCGACTTGAATAATCCACATATACTGTATTATTGAGAAAAGAAACCAAGCCAATTGAAAGTGATCGATATTGGATTATACATCTGTTCGGATGTCTGCTTGACAAAGCGATATCTCATACAGATTTTATCGAATTTGAATAAAATTCGTTATATATTATTCAGATCTACCAGAGAACCAATTCGTTCATTTTGCTAAAACTGAACGAAATCGGTTGATTATTAATGACGTAACAATAACAATCGGAATCTGATAATTTTAATTTTAAAAAAAGATGCAAATTAAATTAAATTAATGTAACTGAAATAGTAACGTGATAGATTTATCGATAAAAATTAATCTATTAATTTTTTGAACTCGAAATAATTTCAAACAATGAATTTTCAAACTGATAATGAAAATTTCCCCTGTGAATTGGAAGAAATTTCATAAATGTAGGGATTTTTTAATGGTTTTTTCCTCAATTTTTGCAAATATTTTAACGATTCATTGAAAACATATTTCGTTAAAATTTATTTAATGTGCATACAGATACAGTATTTATATTTATTTTAACTTAAATTAAAATTAACTTAAATTAACTTAAATTAGCTATAAATCAATTAATTAATCTAAATTATCTTATAGGTATTTCGATTTATGATGGAATAAAAGAAAATATCTGTAACTGATTAATTCTTGTAACAAGAATGCCTAAGATGGAAAAAATCATTTATTAATAACAATCACCGATCTTTTTAAAACTCGTAATATTTTTATAACAAAGATAATAAATTATTAATTTGTTTGTTTCCAGATGGAGACACCATATTAAAAAAAATATCTTTTTTTTTCTTCATTAAAGCCAATTGGTTAATTTTTAAATAACGCCATAATTAACAGTTATTTTATTGGCTGTAAGAATTCAAATATTAATCAGATTATTCATAATTTCTTAAATCTAATTACTGTACTATTAAATTTATTTAGATATAAATTAATTTTATTAACATAACCGTTAACTTGCAAGCTTTATATATATATATATATATATAAAATATTATTAAGGTTGCAGTAATTAAATAATCCTGTCAATATTGTGTCGACGTCGAAACGGAAATCCTGATTTCGAGGGATTTCCAGTTAGATGGACTTACGTCATTTGTCATTTGTGGGAAGCTAGTTATGACAGAAAACACGGAAAACGAAAATAATACTGTTTTCTCGAGATTATCAAAAGTTATTTTTCATCTGAACACAGTTTGATGATGAATATGTAAATTAACTTTTAAAATTATTTAAAATTAACATATATATATATATAATTTCACCATGAATCTCACACAGTATATAAAACTTTTTAAATTTCCATTTTCGTTTTTTTAAATCACAATTTACAACAACCGAAAATTAAATTAGAGATAGAGAAATGGAACGAAAATTTAATTATATCCCCTTTGTTTCTTTCATTGAAATATTTATACATTTCTCTAAGGGTATTAAATTATGTTAACAATAAAAACTATTTTCGTAATTCAATAATTAGTTTCGTTGTAGTCAACTTTGATGTGACAACTTGAAGATACGGAACGAAAGGTACGTTATTAACAAAATACTGTAGTGTAATAAGATTATACGTTTTATTAGATTGAAACATATATTTTAAAGCTATTTTTAAATAAGAATGGAGAACATTCTATCGTTAGTTTATAAATTTATGTGTCTTTCTTCCATATAGACTTAAAAAAAATATGTATATAAAACAATGCTAAATGCAGCGCTTTATAAGAAACGATACGTAATTCCGATAGAATATAAAACGAATGTTTTTTCATTGCTAAATCTCGTAGGTTGAAAAAATAAGAATTTATATTTCAGTAGTATGAGGATTACTGAAAACAGACTGACTGTTTATGCATGATTTTGAAGTTGTGCAAGTATGCTTTAGGTTATTCCTTATCTAAAGCTAGACTGACAAGTGAGTCACAATAATGCCAAAGCAGAAAGAAACTTGCTTTCAGTCTAAAGAGCACTATTGGGAGAAATTTCATAGCGATCGATGCGTTTTCTAAGGATGCATTCAATATTCTAAACATTTATAAACTTACTTTCTCAATTTCTTTTCTTATTTTTTTGAAAAGACGTATAAATGCACTCGTTTACAAAACTATAGAGATTTTCCAAGTATTATTGTAGATAAATAATTAAATTTAATTAAATCTAATTAAATTTTTAAATTTTATCCAGAGGAGGGGAAAAAAGCTTTAAAAAGAGAACAAGTAATTAAAATAAAAAGCAAGCCGAAGGCACAAGAAATGAAGACAAATAAGAATGAGACTCGATTTGATGAATACAGGTGAAGATGAGATGGATAGAATAAATGTGATCAGGACACGATCTCTCGTTATCGTGATAGACTTGCACTAGACTAATTGTGCTAACCAGCAAATGAGATAAAATCAACGATTACCAGTTAACACAATTGGTCTTGTGCATAGTTCTTGATAAAGGGAAGATTAAAAGTCTTTCCTCTCAATAGAAGAATTATTTTTCTCCTTCTCTGAAATTTCCCCTAGAGAAATTTTATTATTTAAGTGCCTCTTAGATGTTAACTTTCTATTTGCGAACGTGATGTTAACGAAGAAAATTTAAATTGAAGCATTATATTTATCAAATAAGTATTAATCATTACTTTATGTATATTTTACAATGTTACCTGTTGTTAGCAGCTATGTCGCGTGTCATAAAATATTGTTGTTTAATATGCATTAATTAGTTCTTTAAAACAAATTATCTCACAACAGGCAAAATTGATAATGTCATGTTATAAATTTTAAAAAAGAATTTATTTAAGCCATTAATTTACAGATACCATCGAAATAAAATAGAAATTAAATGAAAAATATTAAAGCTTAATAAATTTACATTTTTAAAATCAAAACTGTCGAATCGCTTTTCTATAATATTATTTACGCTATTTCTTTAGCTTGATGGTATCTTGTAATGTGTTAAAATAGAAAAACATGTCTCTTGAGGATTGTAATAACTAACTCCAACATTTTAATTATCGTGAAGGGCAAAACTTGAAAGTTCGCATAACAGAATGTAAACAAGCCAAAGGCTATCTTAATGCAAAGATATATGACAAAAATACAATTATATATCTTACTTGTTACACGGTTTCTTTTGCTATTAAAATATTTGTTTAATACATTCCTCGAGTGAATAAATAGCATAAAATATTTGATTAAATATATATCAAAAATAAAATATGTTTAGTCAATATATTTTCCTTTAAAAAGCAGTTTTCAATAAAGCTGACTTACAATGACATTTACAGTGAAATAAATTTTACTTCACTGTAAATATAAATATGGGTGACTTTTGGAATTTCGAATAACTTGACCATTGCGAAATTTTTAGAATTTATCCGAAATTTTCTCCCACTGTATTAGATACGCGAATAAATTTATGCCATTTTGAAATATTTTAATTTTTTAATAGGATTTTGTGTCATTCGCTTCGAATTTGTATTATAATTTTTGTCATGCTTTCGTAATAATTTTGTAGTTTTTTTATACGTTCTAAGAAAATATGAGATTGGAATAAATATTAAGCTAATTTTCCAACAGTTGAATTATAAAGTATACCAGAGAACATATTGCGCTGTGTTTCAATATACAAGTTTAACTGTAATAAAACGAATTTTATGATATATCTGGAATATTTCCGGTAAGAATTCGATTTGAATTTTAATAAGGAAATTGAAAAAGTTGCGCAAAAGTTTATAAATGGAATTATATGAAACTAATATAAATATGTAGTTGTATTATCTTAATGCCCATTTGCATTTTCTAATGATCGATCACGTTAATAGAGTAAGCTTACTATATATTAATATTCATTAATGATTTTTAAGTTATATAATAAACAACTTAAAAAGCAGATAATACATAAATTTACATATATAATATGAAAAACTTTTAAAATGTATTTACTTTAATAAACAACATTTCTATTTTTCTCATGAATTTATTGGCACATTTATTGGAAGATGCCATTTATTTCTTAAATGGCATCATATGAATATTATTTTTATTCAAACTTCGAAGTAAAAATTTAATTTTACAAATATTTCAATATTATTTGTGTAAAATGATCTTTATTATTATGATAATTTTATGGCGAAAAGACGAGAAAACAAAAATAAATTATATATTTGAAGACTGTTACTTGCATAAAATTCACATTAAACTATACCCTGTTATTAGACGATGCTGTTTCTCAATAAAAAAAATTTGTACGCTGTTTATTAGAATAAAATGCAATATTTTTCATTTAGCTGTATAACTATAATCAAATTTTTTAAAACAATTTTTTCGTATTGATCGATATTAATTCTAAAAATTTAACAAAGAAAAACTATATCAACACTGTAGATATAAGTGAAAATTACATTATTTTATTAACTCGATTTCATGTTAACAAACTTTACATGCGTTTTTCCAGTTTATATCTATATATAGTATATAATAAAAATATTATTTTGATTAGAAATAGAGAATTCGATAGAAAGTTATAAACCATTTTATCGTTGGAAGCAAAAAAAGTAAAAAATGAAGGTAGAAGTAGAGTACAGTTTCATCGTGGAGAAGCTTTGTAATATGCTGTTCAGTTCTTTTCTTGGATTAGATCTATATCTCTTGAGATATTGAAGGCTAACTAAGACATTCTACGAAGAAAATCCTTTTTAATAAAGGCAGTTAGTATTACTATAGCTAAAATACACAGAGATATATTTATTTTGTTACTAATGCAATTACAATGTATTAATTTTACAGACAATAATGCTTTAAATCTCTGATTTATCATTTTTGTGGAATAAATGTATTAAAATGACCAAAAAATTAAAAATTATCATTATATTAGATTTTAACCGTTTATAAAAATTCATTAGTTTTGTTTTAAGGATTAATTGTAACAGATTTTACTTTCTAATTAACTGTAAATAATTATAATTAGCTTAATCCATCTCATATTAATTACATTTAAAGAAGAAATCGATTAGATAAAGCGTTTTAATTTTCTGTCTATTACAACGATATAAATCCTGTGCTATTTTAAAAGAATTAAAATTACAAATTTAAAAAGATTTATTTTATCGATTTCCTCTTTAAATATAATTAAGATGAAATGGATTAATCTAATTATAAACGCCTACTGTTAATTAAAAGAAAAATCGGTTACAAAATATTCTTTAAACTTAACTAAATATAAAAATGATTATAATTCAATATATTATCAATTTGTTTGAATTTATTGTTTGGACAATTTAAAGATACAGTACTGTATTTCTATTTTAATTTAATTATTATAAAAATTCCATACTTTCTTGTTATATTACAGTATAATTAATTTAATTACGTAATTAAAAAATATTGCATATTATATGTTTCATTAATTTTTACAAAAGAAAGAAATTTAAAAGAAGGCAAACTGATGATTAAAGATAAAACAAACAAATTAATTTGCAATTTCTGTAGAGTAATTTAATTTTCACTAATCACTATTTACGATAAATTATTTAGTTTAGTTGGAGCAGCTTCGATTATTTGTCGAAAATTAACTAAGCTAGAAATATTGCAATTAGCCTCTAAACTTAAAGGTGACAGACTGACAAAACATAATTTAAGCAAATATTTAATGTTTATACATCCCGAAATAATGTTTTTAAATAATGGATTTGAATTTTATAACAAAAAATAATAAATAATAAATAATAAAAAAAATATAATTTACAGAAGTAAAAATTCTTTAAATATCATGAAGAAGTATCATTATGGAAAATGAATATAAAAAAAAAAAAAATAAAACGGTTTAATTAATCTATATTTAAAAAAAATTGCAAGGAAATCATTGTCACAATTAACCAATGCGAAAATTTATTAGAAAATTCGAATTAAAGAATGTAAAATATTGTGTTAGGCAAATTAATCTTGTCCTTTTCTTTAAGAAAATTACATTTGCATTTAAATTAATTTCAATGTTCTTATCATATTTAAATGCAAATAGCTATACAAAAACCATTTTAAAATCAACAAATTTGTTTTAAATCAATAAATTGAAATCTCATTAAAAAAAAAAAAAAAAAAATTCTATAATTTCATTATTTAAAGATTATTAGCATCATCCTGTAAACATGTTGAAGTAAGAAATACATATTAAGATAAATTTTGAATGATTAAAAAAAAAAAAAATTGCAATAAAAATACACTATCATCATCAAGTTTACAAAATTAATTTCAATTAAATATAAATTTAATTAACTAATTTAAATCCATTTCTTCTTTAATTAATATTAAAGAAATGTACATTTTTAATTATAATAAAAAAATTTTTAATTAGAATAATTTTTTTAATATTAAATTTAAAAATTGATAATTAGTTAATAAAAAACATTATTACCGTGCCGTTTATATAAATTGCGATATTAAACTGTAGGCAATTAAATTAAATTATTAAAATAAGAATCCAAATTTTATTCTTTTGCAAACAATCATAATAAACTCTTAATCTGCAAAAAATGAATTCTTTTAAGTTATTATTAATAGAAAGATATATTTATTTTTAGAGAATAAATTATATCTGAAAAAAATATCAATAACAAGAGAAAAAAAATAATAAAAAAATATCCTCTAAAATTAATAAAAATATTAAACATTATTATTAAAATAAAAATTCTTTTTAATAATATATTAATAATAATTTTCTAAATTACTGTTGATACTATAATATTAAAGACGTTGTTAATATTCTTAACTCATTCTGTTAAAAATTAAGCTGTAGTTAACGAACAGAACAAAATCTATTATGTAGAGTCATTTACAGAATTCGAATTTTTCTTGCAAAGGCATTTATAACATCAATTATATCTTGAGGGAGAAGTAATCAAATTGCTGATGCAGCATTACCATCGATAGATCTTTCGTTTCATCTAATGATAATTTATATTAGACCAAACAAAATAAATTCAATAATGTTTTATATATATATATCATTTTAAATGCAATTTTTAAAGCATAGTTTATAAATTTTGAGTAAATTATGTTACATTCTTAAAAAGTAATAATAAAGAAAGATATATATAATGAAGTGCATAGAATTATATTTTTACTGTTCCATACTCAAGAATACTTTTATGTAAAACGAAATAAAGAATATAAATTAAGAGGCAATTTAACTTCTATAACATTACTTTATTTAATAGAAATCATTAAAAAAAATTGAGTTATAATTTGCATAAATGCTCAAATTGATTATACTTTTAAGATATCGATAAATAACAATATAAAGATTATATGAAAAAACAATTTTTTAAATATAATATTTTAGTAATTCTTAGGAATAATTTATAAGTTAATCAAATATTATAATTTCTATCTATGAATAAAAAATATGCATTAAATACATTTTATGTTATGAATTTTAAACTGAATTTTCAATAAAAATCTCTTCTAACTTTTTAAATGATGAAATTAAATAACAGAGGATAAAAACATGAAATTTTCTTCAGTGTATTTTATATATGAAATATGTAACCACTGATATCTGCAATAAAAATTGAGAAAAAAAAATTGTTGCAAAGTAAAGTATTGTCTTGCTAAGTGAGTTTTCATATCAGAAATGACTCATACTATCGATATCAACTTCGTTTATCTACATTACTATTGACTAGAATAGATTTAGACACTTTCAAAATTACTACACTTTGAAATTTTATTACGCACTTTATATAAAAATGGATAATTTTATTGTAAATAGTATTATTAAAGCATATCAGCGAAACTTTAACTTCTAAATAGCTGAGAAAAATTTGAAATTTATATATATAGTATATACAATATAAGATAAATCTTAGCAATCCGGTAAGCAATTATGAATAAATTTTATTAGTTGCAAAAAATGATATTGATTAAATTATAAATTCTAAGATATAATTTTAGAGCTTTATAGTCATAAAAAATTTATGTTGTCACAAAAAAATATGTAAAAGAATTCATTTTCTGTCGTGAACAATAGATCTTACGTTAATTTTCGTGTTAATTTTTTATTCGAAAGTTCTAAATTCTCTACTTCAAGAAGCAATATAAATGTGGTCACGTAAAAATGATTTAATGCTTACAATAATGGGAAAATTTATAAGAGACTTCTATACTTAAAACTAATGCAGTTGCAATTTTAATTATCATTTAAAATCATTTTTATTTTTGCAAATGAGTTAATTAATAAAATTAATGATGAGAGTATTCTTATTGCTTCTGATTTAAAATAGATGAATACTGTAATGTATAAATAACAAAGTAGGACATCAATACACAAATACTAATTAAATGACACAAAAAACAATTAAAATAACAAAACTTTTTTCAGATATCTCTTTAAATAATAAAATAATCTTCCTGAATTTTTTAAATAAAATTAATTCAGTTATACTGAATAAAAACAAGAATATATAACGCCTGCAAATCTTACCAAAATTAAAAAAAAAAAAAAAATATGTCACGGTAATAGAATATAGAGTTATTTCTTCACTTTTTTCTAGTGAAGATGTCATATAGGTTAAATTTACACAATTCTGATTACTTATTCTGAAGAGAAGTAGTCATTTATTCTTCCAACAAATATCACAGGAAAATCATTGTAGCTTTAAACTTCATGTAATTCTAAAATATCTTCCCAAAAATAAATTTTCGACTCTACTCACGTCAATTTAAAATAATTTATTTTCTAAATTAGCTTCAAAGAAAAATATATCTTATAAATATTTATTGCTAAACTTTCAAAAATAGTAAACATAAAAGAAACTCTTTTTATTGTGATTACTAATATAAAAATTATTCCTATCATTGAGTGTAAAAGTTTACTGTACTTGGCAAGTTTTAGAACTTTTCCTATCCAAAAAAATCTAAATGATTATTTCTAAATATCAAAAAAGATTTATTTGAACTTACACAATTCGAAAAAGAAATAATCGGTTAAAAAAAGGGATTCTTGGACTAACACATTTATAAAAAAAAACAATAAAATAATTTTGGATAATTATAACAAATTCAACAAATTAAAACAAAGTCGACTTGAAAGAATTAGAAAAAAAATCTTGCTGTTTTTTCTAGTGTTAACGACCAATCAAGTCAGAATTCAATTTACTCATTCACTAGCGTTAGACTACTGAACTGCACTTCAAGAGCTTGAAGTGGATATTACTCAATCAGAACTAGAACAGAACATAAAAAGACTTAAAAATAAATTCTCTTCTGTTAAATTTTTTCCTGTTCATCAAACCATTAGCCCTCTTAAATTAATAATGTTTATAATAAGTATTTGGCTATCTTCTCAGGAAGATACTTTAAATAATATACACACAACTGTACGCCGACTTTTTGCAAAATTTTTATATCAGTTTTTATTAACTGCTAAAGAAACATTCTAGAAAGTGAAAACACTTCCAGGGCTATCTTTACTTTTTAGTCTGAGTTTTTAATTCAAAACTGATTAAAAAATAAACGAAAAAGAATATTAACTGATTAATAGACATAACGAAAGCCAGTACGGTATTATATTAATATAATGTAATATAAAGGCATCAAATATAAAAATTAGAAAATTTATTATTATTATTATTAATTTTTCTTTATAAGTGCAGATGATTTTATACTCATTTTACATTTAAGATAATTGCAAAAGGCCATACATACGCTGCTCTTATTTTATAGAATAAAAGAAAATTCACAATTACAAAAATTTGTTAAGTATATAATAAATGCACTCAATAATATTAAGTCATTAATACTTATATATAATCGATATAGTAAAATTTATATATTTATAATATTGTTCTATTGTCAAAACAAAAAAAAATTTCTTTGAGATAAATTGCACGAAGTATAAAATATGGCATTGAAAAAGGATAAGTAAGGCTCATGATTTCGTTTCTATTAAATTATACAGTATATGAAATTATCAAATTTCACTTGGAATTAATTGTGTTGTTTAAATACTGTATACTATTTATTCATCTTTATCCAAATTATATATTTGTATAGTTTAAATATAATAGAAACATTTACATTCTGATATATTATCGGAATTGAATTTTTATTATTTATTATTTTATTCTATGAAAAACATGATATTTTCTGAGAATAGTATAAAAGAAAAATCTGTTCTTAAGTTACCATTACTGCAAGAAATACAGTACAGAAAAATCTTTTTTCAATGATTTTCAAAATATTATTTTCTTACATGCTTTGAGTTCTTAATAATTTACGTTTATTACTTTTAGGAAGATAATCTATAAATGACAAAAAAAAAATAAAAATAAAAATTCATTTCATCAACAAATGTAAAAGATGAGAAATATTTAGAATGCTCTTCATCAATGATAAACATAATGGTGATTTATTTTGTCTGTAACTATATCTTATTGAAAAATATTCATTATGAAGCAGTTTCTTTGATTTCCCAACTGGATTCTACTAATATATGACAGTTCTATAAAAAATACTGTATCAGTCTTATCCTAATGCTTAAAACTGATACAGATTCCATACATCAAATCAAGATTTCTAAATAGCATTTCCAACAATTCTTAAACTTTATCATTATTTTCTATAACCTGATTAAAGCATCTTTATATAAAAATTTCTTATGATCATTTTAAAACATTGATTAACAAAGACATCATTTCGTTCACTTAGTTATTTAATTAATTAATATGATATTTTTCTACGATATTTTATTGTTATTTATGCAAATTATTTTTAGCATATTTGCATCAATAATTTTTTCTTTCAAACTTCTATAACTAACTATTCCTATGCAAATATTACTAAATGGACATATGTTAATATAATATTTTCTGTAGTTTTTAAACATTTTTTAATTCAGTTAATTATGTAAAAAAAGAGACTAAATTATTCTATTTCGATCTTTTTAATGATAAAAGCCTAAACATCAACGGGAAAAGAGACAGAGAGAAAGAAAAAAAAGAAATTATCGATAATGTAATTATATTGATAATGGAAAATCCCTTTGTTAGTATTGCGAAAGAGACTTAGATTTTTTCCCAATTGAAAACTCTTTCCATTTGTAGGAAAAAAAAAAATCTTTATTGTTCGATTTAGAAAGAAGAAAAAAAGCTTATTGAAAACATATATATATATTTTTTCCCCGTTATTGGGGAAAATATATTCTTATTTCCGCAAAATAGTTTTAGGATATCGCTAAAAATTAGACATAAATTAAACTATAATTCAAAGCATATTTCCATAAAAATAAATAAGGGTTCAATAAGTCAATAATGATTCTAAAATTAGTTCGAACTATTAATATTTATGAACATATTTCAATATATAATTTAATATTTTTAAAAGAACAAACAAACATCAGTTAAATTTGATAGCATAAGCATTCTCAATGAGTTTCACGTCTTTACGATTAATGAACTAGAACGTACTTCAAGAAGTAAAAATATTAATTATAAATTCATGAGGTGCTTTTCAGTTAGTTCATCGATTCTTAAATTCTATAATTTCAGAGATATGATAATTTTAAGAACAAATTACTGTAATTGCTGTAACTGAATATTGGACAATACAAAAGAACTAAATACTTGTAAAGCATACGAACTACCACGTCATTTTATGTAGATAATTATATTTAATTATAATATTTAATACATAACAATTATTTATATAATTGTAATTACATAAAACTGACCAAATCAATTATTTTAAAAATTTATTCTTTCTTTCTTTATTTATTTATATTAAATTTGTTTTAAGTATACTATATTGAAATATAATTGCAATTAATTTTATTTTTTATTATAATTTAAACAAGGTAATGGATTGATGTTAAATATGTAATCAATTACTAAATTGGGTATATTAAATGTAATTGATATAAATATCTATTACAGTTATGTTAATTGATTAATATTAGCTATGAAACTGATTATGTTTTAACTTAATTTTCATTAACCGTAAACTGACAAATTAAAAACGAAAATTCTTTAGAATTAATTAGAACACGAATACAATGAATAATTGCGATATCTTTTATTATTTGATCGATTGATATTAAACTAATTAAAAGACTAATTAATTAATAATCGTTGAATCATTTATGAAATTTTTATTTAATGCATCTAATAAAATATTAATTTTAATTTCCGAATTTTGTTAAATAAATAAATAATAATTATGTATTAATACACGATTCGTATTCCAAAAATTTTCATTTATCTACCGTATTTATCATTGCTTTAATGTAAAATCGATCTTTATTTCCCGAAAAAATTCTAGATTAGTTCCTATGTAATTTACTCTTTCGAGAAAAAAATACATCAGACTTTAATAGATTTAATTAATTTACAGTTTAAAATTAATTCGAAAAATAAATAGTATACTTTAAAGTACCTTATTATCAGTAATTATTAGGAATAATTTAAACGGATGTTTTATTTTTTTAAATTTTACCAGGTACAATTTTTAAGTTGTCATAAAGCACAAAAATTTCTAGTAGTTGGAAACAGTATTAATGAACAACCGTATGCGAGGAGTAAATTATAGCTTTGAATATCTCTTTAATGCAAGAATGACAAATGACGCAATAATTGGTTAAGTGCACTTTCTAAGTTTAGAATTTAAGTACGGACAAAGACTAAGAAATTGCGTTTAGACATTCGGCATTAAACAGCGATCTTTAGTAATCTGTT
Source organism: Androctonus mauritanicus (assembly GCA_011317285.2). NCBI lineage: Eukaryota > Metazoa > Arthropoda > Arachnida > Scorpiones > Buthidae > Androctonus > Androctonus mauritanicus. Next base: position 23,149 of record WUQG02165437.1, read on the forward strand.
AACTTTATCTTAATTCTTATAAAATCCCACACAAACATTTAAAATGTCCAGTAATGTTTATTCGGGAAATTTCGAGATAATGATTATCATTTATCGTTTGCTTTAATAACGGTGATCAATTTTCTCTAATAATCCTATTCTTCAGTTCGCGATTTTGTGAAATTTATTCGCGAAGCTTCCACTTGTTTTAATTGGTCAGAATCATGAAAACTGAGACCGAATCTTATTGTATTTCGTACGCTTGATAATTTCAATAATTATTTATGCTAAGTTTATTGCTTTCATTTGCGTAAATCACACACAGTAGGAAAGAAAACTGGTAATTATAAGTGCAATAATTTCGACAACAAGCGTAAACTTTTAACTATTTGCGATAATTTTAAACTTTGTAGAGTCGTTAAATTATAAACTTTGATTAATTGCGTTAATGCAATAAACCAAATCGCATCTAAAATGAAAAGCATTTTTGCACGCTGAATTATATGTTTTTCAAGTATTTTTTTCAAATTTGTAACCATTATTTCTTATTTTTAAGAGAAAAATGTATTTTTTTTTTTTTTTTTGTATATAAAGAGCAAGCTTATTTCTCCGATACTTTTGGATAATGCGTCGAAAATTTTATCCCGAAAAATATCTAATTATCTGTTTGCCAAGCTGATAGAGTGAAATTTTAGCAAGTTGGATAACTTGTTAAAATTTTTCTCTAACAACGTATTAGAGCACTTCTTGATCTACCCATAATTCCAAGCGCAAGTTACAAGCATCGACGATCCATCCTTTGGTCAGACAGCAACTAAATGCGTTGGGGGAAGGTCGTCTTGTATTTTGGAAACATTTAATCCTTTGGAAAAAATTATAAAAATCATCTTACTGCACACAAAGGTAAAACGATAATTTTTCTATATTTCCCTAACGTCTAAAATTAAAAAAATATATTAAATTTTGTTATATTTAAAAATAAAACAATGATGAATAATCATGTATATATATCCGTGACGTGTTTGATTAACTAATTAATTAATTATAAAATTTAATCGAAATACTAACCACCCGTGTCACGTGTTAATCGCGTGAAGTTTTTAAAAATGTAACGTGGCGATAACTTTTCTGAAAGTAAGGACGACATACGGTTTAAATTTTTTTTTGCAAAATATTTCGTCCGTGAAGATTTAATAGAGATAATAAATGCGATGTCATTAATAAAGATATTAATGGTAATTATTTTTTTAAAGAAATTTTATTTATTTATTTTTGTTGTTGTTTTAAGGACGTGATAACGATTAAAATCTATCGTATTCGACTGGAAACTAAAAAAAAAGGGACGTAGAAGTATGGATAAAGCGTAAATATTGAGATTATTAAGATTGATTAATCTAATAGGATCAGAAAATAGCAAACAACTTATCTTGTCCTAAATTAATGAACAGAATCTTTAACAAGAGTCAACTCTGCTAGAAAGTAAACAGGAGGATAAAACGTAACTATGGATAATCGCTGTTTTCTTTTCTTACGCTGGACTTATTTCAATAATTACCAGTGCTGTAGTGATGTTATGTAGTTATAGGTTGGTGATGAACACTGGGTTACGCAACGAATATTAATGTAGAAAATTGCACAAATCGAAATTTTCAGAACTAATACTCTTATACAATTGAACGAGTAACACGAATGACATTTAACGAGCTTTCTTATTTAATTGCGATAACGAGAACTTCGTTTTAAATGTCGAAAATGGAGTCGTGGCGAAAGCATTGCATTATAAGCGCAAATACATGCATTCCATTGATATTTAAGCAATTCTGAGAGCTAAAATTATGCATAATGTTGCGTTACATTGTTAAATCGTTATTCATAAATAAACTAATAAACTGCATACAAACATAGCTATAGTTTCAAACTGATTAACTTGCATACGGTGTAGGTAAAAGTAGAGTTAATTTTTGGACATTCTGTCATTCAGATATTTAATTTTGACCAGAGAAAATCCATTTAAAGACTATAAAACCGTTTTTGCAGTATTTTTATACCAATGAGACATTTTATTGCTTTGCGTAAGCAGTTCTTCCATACGAGTCAATCTAGCGTGAGGAACAAAAAGACGGAGAAATGCTGACTTTATTACCGAAAAAAATGGAGTCGTTTGCCAGTACAGGACTTTAATTGCATTGCTAATAAAACGTAATTAAAGAAACGGCAATTAAAACTCTAAGATAGATTATATTTCTTCAATTTTAATTAACTCCCTACTTAATACGTCGGTTTGCTTAAATGAATTGAATCTTTCCCATTATTAAGCGATAAGTGTTTCCAATGGCGCGAAGATAACGAGATAAGCGACAGTTTGACAATTGTTGACAATAATACGAGTACAAACCGAAGCAAGTGCTGATAACAGGTGCAATATTTACACTGAAACTGATAAAGGAAGTTGATTTGTGAGTCTCATTATTGACAACGACAGAAACGATCATGGGAGAAATTAGATTATAGTTGACATTGATGAAAACGAGAGAATGCCACAGAAGCAATTGATAATGATTGCCAACGATTTGACTATTGACTAGACGAGTGAAAGACAGGAGCAAACATGATTTTGGACAGTTTGATTATAGACCGAATGTCGCTTATGCACTGTTGACCTTCTATAGAGTAGTGGCTAATAGCGATAACTAAGATAAAAATTATTATTTGCTGTTGACATTGATGTATACGATAGATAACCTTCACCAACTAGCTACAGAATCGATGCAACGTGAAATATATGAAGAGAATAAGTTATTCTCAGTTAGTTTGGTAAATAAAAGTTATGGCACCCTTAAGTAGGCTGAAACTCTTAAATTAATTACTTCTTTAACCTATTGTCTTGTTTCATTAGAAAGTCACTTGTCTTTAGCGGAATTCCGTCTCTTCAGAAGTTATGTTTGTTCTCCAAGTTTCTCTGTTTGAAACCACAGCCTAAGGCTGGAAGAGATTTATTCGGAAATTAACTACATTTGATAGATTTGAAACTAAGTGTAGCGAACTAGGACGAATTTATTTCTATTCCGTTTTGTTTTTTTACTTTTTAAATTTTTTCGAATAAAACGGTCTATTTTTTCTCAAAGTTAAATTTTTTAGTTTATTACTTTTTCTCTGAATTTGACAGATTTGATGGAAAAATTCCCAGAGATGCAATAAGTCGTTTCCTAGTTTCTTTAACTGCAAAACAACATATTTATAAATTCTCATTTAAAAAAAGTAAGTTGTTAACTTTTTAAGTACAATTTAGTAGTGGATTCTGTGAAAAACATCCAGATTTATAAAAATAAAATACTCGTAACATGTGGAAAACATATGTTTATGTCAAATCTTTAACATTCAGATGGCGGGTTATTATTGTCTTCGTTCCTATTGAATTTTTTTTCTTCTTCTTCTTCAAAGATGCAGATTTATGTTCTCTGCAGAATACCATTTTTTATTTATTTATATTAAACTGTTTTTAATATTAAATAATTCAATGCTGAAAATTCGAGATAGCATTATTCCGTTTCTGTTATTCCCAAAACAGTAAAAATCATCAATCCGAAAGAAGCTCGACAAATATGTTCCACACGAAAAAACAGAAATATCTTATCTAGCAGCTAGTAAAAAAGTACAAGAATTTGGAGAATTTTAACAGGGAACAACTGGAAATAGTGGTTAAATGTCAAACTTCTGAGAGTTTAGAAGATTTAAGATGATTTGCTACCGTAAGTTGCTTTTATTGTGGCGAAGAGCTATAAATCATCCAGTTTGGTTAGAGAAATTTAATTTTCTTTGCTTTGTACAGTGCTGAAAATACAGAACGACACAAAAGCGAGAAATAAATTATATATATATGTCTCTCTCTCTCTCTCGCTCCGATCAAAGCAAAATTTCAAAATTTGTATAGCAGAACTAGATTGTTTATACCTCTTGTATGTTAGATGCCAAAAGTTGTACGGATTTTGATTGATTGTATAATCTTTAAGAATTTTTTTTTCGTTTAAACTCCGTTTAAACGAATGCTGACTGTTGATGACATTCTGTCATGGAGTGTTCTCTAAAAGGGTTCAAATCAGAAAAAAAAGAGATAAATCTGAACACAACAGAAAAGCTATTATTAAATTAACCGAAACCACCATTTTTGACGAATGGCGAATAAAAAAAAGCATAACATCTTTTACGAATGAAAGGAGTATTTGTGTTATATTTTCGGATAGATGGCCATCAATAAAAAACGTATTCTTTCTTGATATACTACTTCTGGCAGTTGAAATATAGGCTTTATCTTCCAACTGACCGAATTTGTAAGCCACCTAAAAAATTATTATTATTTTTTTTCCGACGAAATTTAATTCAAGTTTTCAAATTCGACTGCGATCATCATGTTAACGCGATAAATTTATAACATTTTTGAATATTAATGGCATATTTTTTATTATTTATTTTTTAAAGTAACCGGTATTGATTTATGGACGTCCATGTTTACAAATCATGCAAATAACTTCGAATTATGCAAATAAGCGGATTTATGATAATTTTATCACTCAAGGTCAATCAATTTACACATAAGGAGCAATCAATTTTTCATATTTTCTAGAAGAATCCATTTATTATTCAATTCAGACACGATTTTCTTCATTATTATTTTCAAATTTAAACTTTAAGCATAAATATTATTGTTTTACGATGATAAACATTAAATTCGTCCCGCTCACTATAAAAAATCTATGTTTTTCTACATTTAAAATAGCTAATAACATTTTATTGCGGTTCTAAATGACAATCTATCGCTCCGATATTCGTCAAAACATCTTTTAAAATGCGTGCAAATCGAGCAATATCTGAGCGGTAAATCATGTAAAAGTCGAATTGTAGACGAAGTTTTAAATAATTTCATGAGATCAAAATTAAATTTTGGTTTATAGATGAGTCAGAATTTGCTCAAAAAATAAAAACGAGCCGAGGTTTTAATCTTTTTTTCTTGCGTATCGACAAAAATCATATATAAAGATTAAACAGGCTAAAAATCGATTATTTTTAATCTTTGTTGAGCATATAAATATATGATTAAATAAATTAAAAGTCATTATAAATATTTTGCCATACGGAAAATTCTATTAAATGAGAGAAAATCAGATGTTCTGGATTCCTCCTATTCTTCCGTTTCTCTTATTTATTTATTCTCATATTTGTCAGGATTTTCTCTATTTTGATTGTTCGCTCTTGAAAATATCAGCGCTTTCAGAAGCATAAAGGAAATTTTTTTCCTTAAATATTTATTTTATTTAATATATTAATATTTAATATATAATGTAAAAAATACAAAAAAATATATTTTTTTTTGCGAAATTAAATCGATTCCTTTTCCACTTAGAAACTCGAATATGCCGAATCGAATTTATTCGAATTGACAAATTATTAATACAAATTTGATATTGCTAACAAAACTTATTCTGATGAAAACATAAAATATTTATCTTCTATTCGTCTTTTTTTTTTTTTGTATGTGTATGTGTGTGTGAACGAAAAAAGGTGGTTAAAAGATAAGAAGAGAGAGAGAGACTGTCATAAGATAAAGTGCTAAGTTTTTCGTCAACTTTCTCTTCTGACAGTTTCTCTATATTTGCACAATAGATCTTTGTGAAAAGAAGAACGAGGTTAGAGTTACAAAATCCACATAAAAAATAGAATGGATGAGGTTTTATTATACTAAACTTTATTAAGTTTTAAATGAAGTAGAAGTATAGAAAATCTTGCATTATATGCAAATCAGTTGAAAATTAAATTTAAATTATTTGATAACGATTACGTGAGTGGTGTATGTTACATTCATTTGCATATTTAATTGCTATTTACAAAGAAATTATGCAAAAATTTTAAAGTAATAAGAATGATTTTCTAGCCTGTAGATTTTTTTCTACTGAGGCAGTTAAAATATTATATCCCTAAAGCAAAGCGTTAATACGATTATGCAGTTTTGTATATGATATACTGTTTAAGATTCAGCTAATTTTACATTTTTCGTACTTAACGAATGAGCTATATAAGTTCCTTGCTGTTCTTAGGGGAAATAAATGATTATCATTAAAAATAGCTTTTATATAGATCTATAAATATATATACATAGAAAAGATTTAAAATATTCGTCTAATAAAAATTCACGAAATGGATACAACAGCATAGAGTTATGTTAAAAATATTTTTTAAAAATTTATTGATTCAAATTTAATCCAACTGTTGAAATTTCGTACAGTTTATAAGCCTGCTATATGCATTTGGTATCATTTTGTAATGTACTAAAAGTTCGTGAAAAGTCAATAAGAACATATGCATCTCCATGCATCCTAGAGGTAAAAATTGCATCTTCTTCTCTTATTCTTCAGGGATAAAGTTTTTCCGTTCTTTTCCTCTTTTATATCTAGAACATTACTTTGATAATTCGCCGGATTTTGAAAAAAATATAAGCATTTTAAGCAGTTTTACTTCAGTATTTCGAATGCATAAGAGAAAGAAAAAAAAAATAAAATTCTTCTTTTAAAAATAAAGTACTTGTTTATTCGAATATTTTATAAAAAGATGTAAATTTTACTTCCGAGGAAACTTATTTAAATAAAATATTAGATATGTTCCATATACAATAAATATTTTTATATGTATAAGCTTATATAAAGCTTTTTTTCTCCCTGGTTTTAAACTGCTTTTAAGCATCATATACAGTGCGTTTAAAATATAATTATTACAAAAATTATTTCGAAGGAAACATTCGAGATAAGTTTTGTGTAATCAGAGAAAATATGGAATTCAAACAGTTTTCAGTTATTCTCAGGGTAGCAGATTGCACTCGCATTAAAATAAAATCATCTAGCTAAGATGACGTGAGGAGTTTTGCAAGTATTAATGTGGAAACAATCTCTTTGAGAAATCTTCACCTGTGTCACTGTGCATTAAGTTCAGTTCGCAATGCTTTACTCGGAAGAATAGAAATGTTTACATCTTCATATAGCAACATAACTGATATTGGAAATCGCTTGGAAGATGATAATGTAGTTAAGTCTGTTCCACAGGTTGCAATTCCTCAGAGATCGACATCATTTATCAAGAAATATCGTTTAATATTAACGATAAGACAGTGCTGAGAATGATATTCTAAATATTATCTTATTTGTAACATAAAATATTTTTTAATAAGAGCATATTGTTTGCCACAAAGATATTATTAACGAACGATAGCATTCCGATGAAAATATTTGTAATCAATCACAACCGATCAAAATTTCACTTAACATTTTTGACATAGCAAAACATATTGTTTTTTCTTTCTTTTATAAAAAGAAGTAATTAAACGATCTCAAGTATTTCTAGCGTAAAATAGTGATGATAACATACTTTCATTGTTAAATTCTCATCACATCAATGAAGATTTAGACAGAAAATCGTCGAAAGAAAAAACGATTATGCGTTCGAAAATTGAAACAATAATACGATTTCAAATATAAGTTTAAAAATTTCGTACTGAACCGAAAAGAAATCAATAAAAATATTTAGGCTAGATTCCCGAAAATATCCATTAAACTAAGAAGTTAGTCTGATTTTGCGATCTGGAAATCGTAAAACTCGCAAACCGTGACGTGACCATTCTTTTTGTTAACGGATTGAAAACAAACGGAACGTCCTTGTTTGATGGTTTTTTTTCTTCTTGCAGATTATATATTACAAAATAGCTTCTAAATCGGAAAAAAATGTGAAATTTTGGCAGCTTATATCTCTCAAACGCTAATAACAATTTGCTATGTCAAGAATGTTAAGTGAATTTTGATCGGTTGTGATTGATTACAAATATTTCGACAGTCTAAAATATCATCGGAATGTTATCATTGTTTTCGTGAAAACTATTCGTTAATATGTTTAATGTTATGCCGAACAAATATGAAGATGTATATATATATATATAATAAATACATGTAAATAACCGAAAACATACAAAATACTTGCATAAAAACGCATAAAAACAAACGATTATATTCTTAAAATTCAGTATTGCAACGATGAACGTAAACAAATGGCTTTGAAATCGTTTGTTTACGTTCATTAAACGAGGGAAAAAATTTCCAACTTGTAGTTTTTTGCAATTTCTAGGCCATTAAAGCAGAGTTTTTGTCCGATTTTGCGACATCAATCTAGAATGTAGGTCTTTCACTTTATATTGCGTAAAGCTTTTCATAAAAATACTTCTACGGCTTAACAGATTATTACAGATTAACATTTCCTTTTTTCGCCTTTCTTATCCATTCTTAATTTGAATATCGTTTTAGATTGTGACAGGAATTGTCATCTATCTTTTAAGACACTGCTTACAAATGACAAAAGAATATGCATATTGTAGAAGAATACAAGAAAATCTGTAATTTTTGTAGATTGTTTATGTTTTGATCGGTTTGATAGCAGTGTCACACAAATTATGTAAGCTTTTACGTGATAAAATGATCTAATAATGGCATGACGCGATGATACACGAAGTTATCAGCTAAATAGGTTAACAGACTTACGTACCCATATTAAAAAATAAATAAAACATTAATAGAAGTAATAAGAAAAGTTATCATTTATATTTGAGAAGTATAAAAATAAAACTTATTCTCCATTTTTGATGATCAAATTGAAGAACTGTAGTTGGTACCTATGCAGATATGGATGAATTGTGCGGATTTTTTGTTTTTTCTTATATGTAATAATAAATCATAGACTAACTCGTTTGTTGTGAAAACCATCATTCTGACGTCTTTCGCAAGAAACGAGGTAATCTATATATATTATATATTATTTTTTATAAAATATTTTCTTGTGAAAATATTATATATAGAAAAATATATAATATATATTTTAATATATTATATATAGAAAAATATTTATTTATTAAAATGCAAAGAGTTTGCCCTTCTTCCAGCGGCTAACAGTGAATAGTATTTTCATCTTGTTCTTAGTTTTCATTGCTGTCTGCATTGTCGCCAATAATATCTCTGAAGAAATGTAAATTTGTTATCTTTCTCCAGTTTTCAATTTAATGTTTTGCAAGTAATTTGTAAATAATGCAAAATATTGGTTTAAATCTTATGATCCAAGTAAATAAATTTAATATGGCGCCAAAACATAAAGTTCTCATGATATACGATTGGTGGAAATGGATAATGTGACTTTTGCTACTAAATAGGAAGTGGATAATTCGACTTTTGATACAAATCCTATATTTCTAAATTAAATTTAAAATGTTAATTTTTATTTTTGGTACTCATTTTGTTCCTGGAAATGATATACAGAATAAGATTACAATCTTAATTCGATCTAAAATTTGGAGAATGCAATTTTTGTTACTATATCTCTCATTTAAAGAAAGTTTTGGAAAGAGTATGATATTTTTCTTGTTCAAAAAATAGGTTGAAAGATATAGAATTTTAAAAATTTTGTATGAACGCCATGTCGTGAGGAACAAGTAAGTTCTTCAAAATTTGTAGTTATACAGATAAGATAAAAAGAAATAATTATGTAAAGTTTGAATGCTTTTCCACTTTTTGTTATCGAGATATCCCGATGATGGACGAACTATCAGAACGACGAAGTGAATACATAAAGACCGTGTTTTTTTTGTAAGAAAAATACTTAAAAACAAAAAGTATTGCATAATAAATTTTCCAGAAATTTATAAAGCATACAAATTGACGATTTCTAAGGTATTCAGATATGTTTGCTTGTGTTTATATATAAAGATAAATAATTGATATCGTTATATAAAGTTATTGTGTTTGATTATATGTGAAGAAATATTATATAATATACTCATAAAGATGGTAAGGAAAATTAAATGGATGCTTTTCCATTCTAATATAAAAAGAATGCATTTCGATATCTTGCTTTTTGATATTATTGAATTGCTATTTTGGTGAAAAGTTTCGAAAGCAATATCTATATCTTCAAAAAGAATCAATATGATAACTTTATTTTCAATTTTTTTTTTCTTTATCAATTTTTTTATTTTGAAATTTATAATTTTTCAATTGTTATTCTCAAAGGATCATTCACCAAACAGTAACAGTTATATAAAGCACTCTATATTCGAGATACATTTTCAAGCATATAGGCTACTGTATACATTAATGCATTTTTTTTTTGTTAGACATATCTTTACTTTAAGTGTTTCTTTCTTTATAAGTGACTAGCTATAGAGAAAATTCTCTAGAGAATTCATGGTCAAACGAGTGTAGTATCTGCTGTAGAATAAACTACTGAATTATGTATACTGTTTTAACAAAATAGTGTTGTTCTCGGGACATTCCCCATTTAGTAAAGCTTGTTCACTCCGAACGTTTACTTAAAGTAGCTGATCCTTTTTCTGTGTTTCGTGGGAAAATGTAACCTTTATATATTTTTTCGAGCTAAATTAATTTTAAGTATTCTATTTTTATTACATATTTTTGCTTGTTTTTAATAATATTTCTATACAACCTGTCATTTCTTTTTGGCGTCGTTCCCATATCTTATGTTCAGTTGGTCTTTCTTTTTCAGATAGAAAAGTAAAACACAGAAATTTTTAATGAAATTGGATAAAAAATATTCGAAAGAAGATAAAAAAAGTTTTTCTCACGAGCAAATATATTGAAAAAGTCTTAATTTAAACTAAAAAATAACTTTAAGGTGTTTACAATATAAGAGTTGAATGGCGAAGAGGAAAAAAAAAATGATTCGCTTTTCGATGAAAAGAAAAGTCAAATTTTGATCTGTTTATGTGCAAAATGATGTTTTAACAGGTGAAGAGAAGTAAGAATTCTTATGGAAGATGTTTTCAACCAAACAGGATTACATTTTTTCTGAAAGCCTTTCTATTATAGAGAATATTCGATAATTTAAGGCGAATAGTGATATATTCGTCGCAATCTATAATATATAAATACGCACTTAAATTTTGTGTTTTATTTCTTTTATATTTGCGGAAATGTTACCTTATAAAAATCTATTGGAAGAGGATATATATATATAGGTTATACGAATTGAAACGGAAATCAAAAAATCTATCATTCAATAAAACTATAAAATATAGTTTCTGGTGAAAATTGTACACCTCATTTTATACGTACGATCGATAATTTAGCAAACATAGCAAATAAATACTGCAAACTGCGTGAAATATGGTACATGTTATAAATTTTAATCGAGCAGAAATCATTTGAAAGAAAATAGATTGAAAATTGTCATAAAATAACCATAAATGTTCGGCGAAATGTCGTATTTCGTCTAAAATAGAGTTTTTTGTATTTAAGCTTTCAATATGCTCATAAAAAATTTATAGGGACAAGGCAGTAAACAAAAAACGAAGAATTAAACAATTGTTAGGAATTTGTATAAATAAATATTCTATATTTTGTTAAAGACGATCGAATTCCGAAACTTTAACTAAGATTCCGTTCGAAATAAATAAGGAGAAAGATAAATACAATTAGTAGTTTGTCTACTGCCATCTTTCACATTTAATCGATTTTACAGAGTACCATTAGCCAACTTTATTAAGTTTACGAGTCTTTAGAGTATAGTAAATTTTATGCAAGAACTGTTAAGTAGCTAACTACGTGTTGCGTGCACATAGAAGCGTGACAAAATACGGCTTCTGTTTTCAAAAAATAAAAAAAAACATCCTAATTCACATTCAAAAGTAAAGTAAAATTTAGCATAATTATTAAAATATCACGCAAATAAAATATTCTTACATGCATGGAAGAATTTTATTTAGAATAGCTGAATTTTTCATAAATTTTAATCTAAAATTTGATACATTTTTATTACTTTTTTTTTTGTCATGAATATGATGCAAAAACAAACGATTAAACAAATCGCAACAATCATCTATTTTCTGAACGTTTCTTTTATTTTGGAATTATTAAGCTAAGGGATTAAAATGTAGGTCATCAAAATCATCTTCAGTGGCATAATATTCATGTAAAATGCCATTAATATTGCTCCATAATTCCTATAGAGAAACCTCAACCAGTTTAAAAATGATGAATATCCACCATTTTTAAACGGGTGAATCAATATAGTTAATTAATCTCACTTCGAATCGAACTTTAATATTCTAACCACATTGTTAAATTTTATAAAATTCAATCAAATAGTTCGAAAGTTATAATAAGAAACCTTTGAAGTTTAAACATTTGACATTTTTGAAATGTTGGAAACAAAAGGTTAATTGATATGTCTTCGAGATCACCTTCAATGACTCGATCATCTTGCTAAATTTAATAAAAATCCAATAAATAGTTCAGAATATATTAAGAGAATGTCTCGGAAATTCGAACGTCAGCCATTTTTAAATGGTCGAAGCTAATGTTTTAAAATGATACATGTAATGGCAGAAATGACCAAATTTCATGAAAATATACTAATTAGTTCAAAAGTTATTGATTGGGGACATACAGACCGACAAATTGACGATTATATATATCAGTTTTCTTCAGAAAGTAAGCTAGAAATTATAAAATAAACTAAAAAGAAATCATCAGAATTTTGTATTTCACATTTGAAAAATATCAGTCATCAAGTAAACGATGCTTTCGTGATTTTTTTCAATCAAATTTAAAACAAAAAAATAATTTTTTTTTTAAATTATTAAAATATATTAGAATATTTATTAACTCCAATGCATGAAATAACACATTTTTTTTTTCCATCTAAAAACTAATTAAGTCGAGTTATAAAAGTTTAACTAACAAACATTAATTAAAAATCTTACACTTCTGTTGATTATCAAGAACATTAGTTGATATATACATTAATAAATGAAAATTATACACGTGGCACGCGTAATTAAAATATGTAAATTAAACTCATATTTCAAGATTGTTAAAAATAGATGCTGTCTTTATTATTAATTCTTATGTAGTATATAAACAAAGTGTGTAGTTTGGAGAATCTGTGCTTTGTAACTTTAATGTTACACAGATTAATTCCTCTTTAAGTCTCTTGAATTTTAAAATTTTATAAGAAAAATAAGAATGTAAATTACGTATAATAGCGAATATTTAGAAGCTGTACCTTTATAAATTTTGTCAATATGACTGTAGCTAAACTGTATTTATAGCTATCGACTTCCCTTAGGAAACGTCAGATATGGTTAATCATACCTGAACCCGTGGTAAACATTGAAATACAAATGTCAAACTTTATTATTTTCTGACGGATGCGATAGACGAGAAGAAAGTTCTTGATGTCAGTAAAGTCCTAAAATATTAACGAATTCATTTTTATATCGCTATATTAAAAAAAGAAATAAATTATTGTTTATATAATCGGTCACCATATTCTGTTACACATTTTGTTATATTTTCCATTTCTTCTGTTACAGTTTTGACTATTTTAATTAATACAAAACGGCTGATTTTTATTAACAAATAAATATTGAATACTATATTGAATGTATATAGTTAATGTCTTTAAATAATTAAAAAAAATCCTGTTAGTTATTCTCACTTTGTAACGGTTGTTCATCAAGATATCTCGTAAATTAAGCATCGCACAGCAAGCAAATTTTAGGAGAACATTCTTTATTATTCGAACTGCACAATTCTATTAATTTTGAGAATGCTACGTTGTTTGATTACAAGATGGTTTCCGTTCGAAATAATAAAGCGTTGATATTTAAGAAACTATTTATCACTCATAAAAGATATTATAATTATTTGAAAGGATTTTAAATATATTTTACGACAATCATCTTTTCATATAATTATCTTGCATGTCTTCCTTTCACAAAATATATTTCAAGAACAACACACCGCACAGCATTAAAAGTTGTTATTATCCTCGCTACGCGACTATTAATTTTAAAGTTTTTTCATTTTAAAATTTTATATATGTGAAAATATTTGTTGAACATAAAAATTGTATTCAGTTCAAAGATTTTTCTGTGAAAAATAGCAAATAATGTTACTCGTCATCAGTAAAATCTTATATATATAGAGGAGAGTTGCCTATTGCATACCGGTCACCTAAATCGTACCTGATAGCTACATACCGTCGGTATGTAACGAAGTAGCTATCAGGTACGATTTAGGTGACCGGTACGCAATAGGCAGCTCTCCTCTATATACATATATATATATAATAATCACTTTTAAAACTGGGGAACATTTTATGTAGCAAAATAATAAAAACTTTAGAAGTAATTTTCTAAATTAGTTATTTAAAAAAACTTTAATCTTTTAAATATTGTTGACCTTGCTAACCACTTTTTCTTACGAGATTACGCCGACGAATATCAAAAGAAAATTTTTTTTGCTATCTAAAATAATTGAAAACAGATAAAAGTTCTTCTTATCAGCATATAAAACGATTATGAAACTTTAGATTTATCCTAACAGTCAATAAGTTTAATCTTTCTTCTTTAAAAATTGATTCGTTTTAGCATAGAAACGTATTATATCTAATACTTTTAATGTTTTTCCTCGTCCAACTAAAGTTAGGTAAAAAGGGATTTATCAAGTTGCTCATAAATCAGACTTAGTTTATAATACGAAATAATAAAGTTTATTCTGTTTCTAATAAACTTTATATTTCTTTCTGATGATCTACTTTTCTTGAAACAATTTTGCTACATTATTACCAGCCACGCAAAAAGAAAAGAAAAAAAAATTATTTAAGTGGCATTTTCTAAAGAAATGATTGATTTTAATGATTTCTTTAAATATTTTTGTTAAACACATTTATTATTTTTAATTATCCTTAAGGCAAAGAAACGATTTTTATTTTATTTTTATTCTTTTTTTACCGAATGAAAATTCGTTTACAACGAAAGTCACTTAAGAGGAGAAAGTATCAGGCATGCATTCTCTTTCACATCATTTAAGTCTCCAGAAATCGGTGTAATAGAGACTCATTTTTTAAAAGTTGGATGAAATTGGATGATTATAGAAAATCGGCCAGGAAAAAATAAAAAAAATATTACAGAAACCATAATTGGCGAAAATATATCATCATTGCTAACATGGCGTGTAGACGTGAAGGAGCATTTATGTACTAAGATAACAATCTTATATACCGATATAGCAAGCTGTAACGGTGTTTTCTCGTTGATATTATATGACAAACGTGTAAGTTATACAGTGATTTATTTGCAATTATCTCTATAATTTCCAGGATATTTTTATTTTTTGTTGAACTTTTGCTATCTCTATCGAGAGATGAATCGATTCTATCGTTTAGTATATCTCTTGTTTTATTTTTATATACCGATTCAGTCACCAATGCAATCGTTGATGTCTGGCGATTTTTATCGCTGAAATCTTTATTCAGGTCTTAGGTATATTAATCTCCCTCTCTCTCTCTTTTTAATCTATTAATATTGATTAAAATTTTAACGATATTAATATAAATGTTATTTGTTACAAGTTTTAAAACTATTGAAATTGTAAAATCGATATAAACATCAATATTAAAAAACACATCAGAATGTCTGTAAGTTGGGGAAAATGAATAATTTTATGTATTCTTCGTTCTCGAACTATAAAATATTCGTTAATTCCGACTGTTTTGTTAGCAATACCGCCAAAAAACCAATTTCAGATTGGTTGAGGAAGACCGCACGGACGTGAGAACGTGACTATTCAAATTGCGAATATTTATATAGCTATTAGTTTGGTTAGATCATGTGAAATAGCAGACATGCTAACAATCTTAAAAATAAAAAGTTAAACAGTTAGAATCGAGAAAGAAAGTAGTGCTGTAAAGAACTAATCTCCTATTTTCCGAATATGCCAACTATTTTGGAACTGATTAGAGATGTGAGATAGAATTTTATGCCATCAGAATCAATTTCGATGATATAAATTTCCTATTAAATTTCATAAAAATCTAACAAGTAGTTTAAAAATTATTACGGGAGAAATTTCAGAAGTTTGAATATCCGCCATTTTCGAACAGCTGGCGATTAAGATGGTTTAACTCGCATGCATTTCACAGATATCAATTGATTAGATTAGATTAAAAAATATTAAAAAATTATCTCAATAATTTGAATGTCTCATGTTTAAATGATTGAAGAATTATAGATTACAAGAATGATGTAACGAAGTTGTATTTAATCGAAAAACATCCATATCAAGTTTCATAGAAATTTACTAAGCAATTCAAAAAATTATTAGCTGTAACATAGATAAACAAACAGCCTCATATCTTATTTTTCTATATCAGAAAGTAGAATTTTAGTCAAAATATTGTTTTGTTATTTTTATTAATCAAAATATTGTTTTGCTAACCTTCTGTTTGTCTTTCACATACGCAATCTACCTTAAAATGTTTAGCGATAAAAAAAAAGTTTCCCATAAAAGTCTTTTTCCTTGTTTGCTTGAATCGTTCGTTTCCTTCGTTCATCTTACTTCCTGGAGATCTTTTTTTTTCTGTCTACTTTTACCTTTTCTTCCTTCGCTCAGATCTAACGAAAGAAAGAAGAGCAAAGAGTCTCTACAGGCATACTATAAAGATATATATGTATATATTCCTCTAGTCAAACCTTTAAGGAATTTTCCAGTTCACTTGTGTTTTCCGTCCACTTGGGACATATTTACTAACTAGTTTCTCATTTCGACTAGAAGTATTCTTCTAAATAGCTGAGAAGGGAGTAAGAGCAACGAGAAATCAGTCAAGATCACATATGATGTAGAAAAATAAAATATGTCTATTCCAGACCAGTAGTTCTTCGTATCTTATTAAATCTTCTTAAATTTTTTATATAAAATTATCATAAATATTCTCTCTATGGTTAAATTTTAATAAGAGATTCTAACATATCCAACCCATACTTCGAATAATTTATTCAAGAGAATTTATTGCTTGAATTAGGTCCAAAATTTGAAACTTTAATCATTGTACAGAAACCATAATGCAACCCGAGAAACAAAAATAAATTTTAAATAATGCAATCAAAGTTAATAAATTTTGTAAAAAAACTTCTCTGTTCCTCATTCAATCTTTGTCGACCATTATTAAAGGCGTTTACAGTAGTATTATTATCATTTCATAAACTTGGCGAAAAGTTTCATTAATACAAGACGAAAATATTAAATTACAGACATTCTAACGTTAGATGATGTACTTTATTATTTAAACTTACAATTTTGAATTATTTAAACATCTTACGGTTCAGCGAGATTAATTGAATTGTTGTGTGTAACTATATATGGAAGACTCGAGAAAAATACCAATAAAAAATAGCAGTGGGTTTATTTTGAATTTTTAAAAGTCATATTTCTATTTATGTAATAAAAATTTAAGTAAGTTTATATAAAATTTAAATTAAAAAAAATCGGTGGTTTTATTGGATAATTAAAACAAGAGCGTTTTCTACCAATTACGCTGGAATTGGTGTGACGTCAATTTAAAATTGAAATACTTTGACAATTTTCGTTCTGCATTCTTTGATTGCCAACAACAACCAACATTTTGAATTACCGTGACTCACGTAGTTATTAAATCTCGAATTTTTTTTATTTTTTTGTCACCTTTGTGTAAATACAGCAAATTCTCTTTTTCCTATTACTTTCTTCATCATTCAATATTACATAAGTTGTTTTTTTGTGCTCCAAACAACTGCGAGACTGCAAAGAATTTCTTCGTTGAAGCAGTTAACGTTTATTGTATTTTATTTTGTAATATTTACTGGATTATATTCTGATATCAAGTCGTCCAAAAAATAATGTCTTTTTTTATATTATACTTGTTCAAACATGTCTAATCTTGTCTAAACATGAATTTTTAAAGGTTTATAAATATCAATAAATTGAGATGGCCTCAAATAGAGAATATATACCTGGTTAAATTAGCAAGTGATTTATTTTTTTATATCCTTTGAAAACTTAACGCTAAAAACGATATTAATTTTGGAATGCCCTGATAATTAATCAGTATTTAATTTTGAGCATTTAAAAATATCGGTTTAGTCGATTTTATGCATTCTATGAACAGGCAATGTGATACATTTTTTATCTTTTATCGATTTGAAATTTTACTTAATTAATTTAAACGTTAAAATAGCTATTTATAAAGGAGAAATTTTAATGTTTTAAAATTCAGAATTTATTCGTATTAATTTTTTCCATTCTAGAATAAAATTGGAAGAATATATAAAATAACGTTTGTCCGTTTGTCTGTCAGCATGATAACTCTCATAATTATCGCTCGACTTGAATGAAATTTACGTATATTATTGGGATATATTATATAATCATGGCTATCGAAAATGATAAATATGGGATCAATATTATTGACGTAATGCAAGAAGAAATGTTTGCAAGTGACGAGACAATATCTCGTGTAAATATTATTCGATTTGAATGAAATTCACAAATGTTTTTGGAATCGAATAGAAGATAAAGTGTGTTAAAAATGATTTCAATCGGTTCATTATTACGTAAGTAATATTAATTCGATTTAAATCATTGTTACGTAATCAAAATTCATCATTACGTCATCATTTTGAATACATAAACGATGAATTTACGTAATCAAATATGGACATTTATTATATAATCAAAATCGAATCATTGTTACTTACGTAATAATGATTCGATTTTGATTATTTCCAATAAAAAAATTGCAAAATCGAAATCGAAAGAATAATATTATCGATTTTTACTAACATATATGATTTTGATTCATATTTAGTATTAATATTTTAAAATAAATCCGAATATCTTATCTTTCTTTACTTTTGGTGAATTATTATAATATAAGAAAAGAAAATCGTTTCTGTTATGGAAAAGTTTTCAGAATAAACTTCAAAAGAATTTAACAACAAAAGAGGAGAAAAATCGATTTGGATAATAAGTTATCTACAAATATTTTCCTCGCCTGTTTTCATAATTATAAATTTTAAATTTTTATCGGTTTAGTGAAAGAAACTCTATTAGTAAGGATTAGAAATTATAAAAATAAAAATATTATATCGTAGAAAAAAATTTTTTTTTCAATAAAAAAAAATAAGTGCCTGCTATAACTATTTATGATATAGTGTCACCAGATGTCGCCGATGTTTGCCCTTAAGATAAATTTAAAAAATAAAAAAAAAATTCTCGATTCGTAAAGTTTAAATAGAATACGTGCGATTTTATTGGTTAATTCTAAAAATTTAGCATTAATTGACGTCAATTTAAAATTTTGAAATACGTCAGAAATGTCATAACCAATTACATTCCGAATACGGTACTGATGAAATAAAAATTTTTTATTTTATTTTAAAATGGAAACACATACTTATATTTTGAAGATATCATTTTTTTTTATTAAGTAAATAGTTTAATTAAATCAAATCATTTAATAATATAACATATAAAAATTTATCAATTTAGATTTCGTTATTTAATTTATATTTAAAAATAACTAATTGATTATAATTTAATACAGAAAAAAAAGTGTAAAAAATAATCTCTAAAATATATTCTAATGATATTTAAATTTAAAACGATGGAAATTCTACATATTTATTGAATATATTCGCCTATTCTGAATGTGACATTCATATTTTTTATGTCTACAAGATTTGAACATTATGTATCTATTATAAGATATAAAAGTAAACAGAAATTATAAGAAAACGATTAACGTTTACTGTTTTGTTTACGTAACTCCATCTTTAGTGATGTATGATGTGTAATCCAGAAATACAGAACTATCGACAAAATCAGATAATGTCCGGTAGCACTCAATATTTCATTTGGACTCTAAGAGGACATTAGTGACTTTCGACTTTTAAAAGTCAACAAATCGATAGAGACCATTAATAAATTGTCAAAGCAATCTTTCTGATGTATTTATGGACTAATGTTCATTTTATGTATTTATAAAACTTACCTGTAAAATAAACAGTTCTAGAGCAATGCGAATGGTAATGGTGCCATTTTCTCGAATTTTATTATCGCCTTCAAGGTCGCGAAAAGGAATTTTCTCTGTTTTAATTAATAATAGCGTATTTTTCTATTTTAGAGTAAAGAATTAAATTAGAAAAGGGGAAAAATTTTATTTATCTCGTAACACGCAGAAAGTTTTAAATAAATAAAGAGTTTAATTAGATTTTTCTTTCACTGCCTTCAAATATTCTTTCGAATTTTCTCTGACCAGTGAGATAGCAGATGCTTCGAGAAGATTTAATTCGCATCATCAGAATTTTTATAACGTACAATTTTAATATTATTTTCTACCACAAGTTTTGATTAAATAGAGTTAAAATTCTTTAGAATACTTCTGTTAATATGATAATACGAAAACTACATAGAATTATTTTATTATTCTATACACTTTAGAACTCGGCGATGTTAAAATTTTTACAATAAACCTGTTTATAGTTTGTATAAAAATGTATATATATATTTTTTATTACATTTTCTAATAATAATATGCATTAATGATTTAAAAAAAATTATTTATTAGATTTCCAATTTAGATTAGTTAGGAAAATTAATAAGAAAAGAAAAATTATTATTATTATTTTATCTTTTTTAAAATCATTTATCTAATTATTCTCTGCATTTTTTTAATACTTAAAATATCGCAAAAGCAAACAAACAAAAAAAAAAAAAAAAAAAAATAGATGTATCTTAAAGCTTTAATCTGTTTACCCAATTTACAAAATCGAATTAAAAGATTTTTAAATGAATAGAAAAAAAAAATTTATTTTCTTTTTTTTAATAGGTTAAAATTTATATCGATTGAAAAATATTTTACTAGAATGCGTACTCTTCCGTTAATTTCAGAAAGAAATCGATTAATCAACTTTTATTCTATTTTCTTATCTGGTTAATTACTAAAGACAGAATTTAATGACATAAATGCGGTTTCAAATTTCGGAGTTTCTACATCAATTAGATATACCATATTTCATTTGAAGTCACAGTCGAATGATAATAACGTGGTTTCTTTATATATATATTTTTTCATTTTTCCATTAAGCAAACTTGTTGCCTTCAAGTTCATGCTAGAATATTTCGTTTTCTGTGCTCTTGTCGAAAACACTCACATAATCTCTCTTTAATCAAATGCGAAGGCATTTTGAAGAGAAATTATTCGATAGCCAAGCTGAAAATTGATTTTTATATAATTATATATTACCGACAACTTATTAAAAATATTTATAATTTAATTTTATCTGTCCTTTCTATTCTATCTTTCAAATGGTAAAAGTTTATCTACGGGCGATATATAGGTATTTTTTTGAAGGAGATTTATTTGAAAGTTGATATTAAAATTTATATCAAGAATATTTTTTTATTTTTTAATTTTCATAAAGTATTAGTTGTATCAAATTTTATATTCTGTAAAATATGACACGATTTGCATTTATATCTTGGAAGCGCGATGCTGTACTTTAAAAGCTTGTTAAGCAGCGTATCCAGCGCACGTATATATATGTGTGTATGTGTGTTATAGAATATATGAAAACACAATTCAAGTTTAAATCAATTCTGTTTGTGTTCCAACGTCACTGTTCTCGAATAATGAAAGTTTCTACGCTCCTAGCAGCATTATCTGTCATTGAAAATCGTGGGATCCATTTTAATCAATATTATTGCTTGTTTAGCAAGCGAATCACACATTGAAGAATTATAGAATTTTAAAATAAAATTCTTCGAAGTGTGATGAGTTTTATTATTATTTTTTGTAAACAAACTGTGATTACTTGAGAAAAAGTAACATTAGTAAATTTTGATGTTTAATTGTCGGATCATTTTAAATGGAACTGTTATTCCGCTCGGTTAATCTTAGAGAAAAGTTGTGCTTTCTTGAGCGAATGCAATTCCTTTAGACCCGTCACATTTACTTTTCTTCTTTCTAACGAACAAGAAAAGACACAATGACTCAGAAGCGCTATATTATCAATAACAATGTTCATTATTAACCTTTCTTCATCGAGCGGTTCTATTGTAAGGTGCATATCACCACCTGATGCGAAGTATACTTGATGAAAGATCGTTGGACTTTCTTCATTGCTCTATTATTATTTTTGAGTAAACAAAGAAGTGCGATTGAAATCATTTCTTTTCTCTTTATATAACGGAGAAGATACAAGAGAAAGAAATTTTTATTAACAGAAGTTTGTTAAAGATTAACAATTCCCTTCTGTCGATTGATGGAAAACTGATAGAATAATTTATAAAAATGGATTTATCAGTTTTTAAATATCTGTATATTTTACCTCCATTAGTCTGGCTATTCTTTTTTTATGCGAAAATAACGAGAAGCTGGTACTATTGGTAATCGTTGTCTCTTTTGAATTTCTGTTCTTTACAAAAATGATAATCGATAAATTTTGCAAAGATAAATCACAATAATGCTCTTTTCAGCAGTCTAAAGGTTGAAAAAATAAAAAGTAAATTGCATTCGGTAATTAGTGTAAAAATTAATAAGAAAATAAAGATGTTAATTGGCATTAAATCATTATACTGATGCAAATAGTATTGAAGAACGGACTGCACTTAATTATTCGATTAACACTAAGAAAGAAATGTCGCATTAAGTGACAAAAGCTGTCCTATGTTGTTTCTGTTAGCAACAGTCACTATAACAGAAAATGTAATCAAGCACTGTAACCAAACGAAAGACGACGCGAAAACTATCCATTCGATGCTAATGCACATGCTAACAGTTCTATCACGTATCGCATTGCTAAAGGAAAGTGTTCTCAGGAGTTCATAAGCCGAAATAATTTTTTTGAGCTAAAATTAGAAAATTATATTCAATTTCCAAAATTAAAAATATTCTAGTTCTAATTTAATGTTATTTGTCTGTCAGTATCTGAAGAACCGAACGTTGCAGAACATTTAAAGTTATAGTTTCTCATTAACTAAGACTTATTTTATATTAATTTTGAGTTTTCTATGCAATCTTGTTTGCACAATGGAAGCAATCTATAAGCGAGAATGGTGGCTGTTAAAATTCTATAGTCGATATTTTTATAACTGTTTGCTGCACATGAATAACACTATATTAATGATATATTTAAAAAAAAATTTTTTTTAATTTCATACGTATACTGCTTTATCGTCTGCAAAATATCCTAAAAACAAGATTGCATAATGAAATTTATTAGACAAATTATACATATTAATTTTGAAATCCTTATCAAATCCCTTACAAGATGGCGTCATTTCAAATTTTTGAAAATTTTGTGATCACAAATATTTATTTATTATTATATTTTTTTGGTAAAAATGGCATTATCGTTAATCATGCTAGCAATATTTTAAAAATGGCTTAGCTCCGAATATTTGCTCAAATTAAACTTTTAAACCAATTCTTCGTGATCAATTAGCATTAAGCACGAGAAAATTTAACTAACTTTTTTTTCTATATCTTTAATTGAAATTTAATTCTATTTTATGACTTCTTTACTACCGCACTTAATACTGGTAATGAGACTTGTTATACAAGAAATATATGAGATCGTAAAACAAATGGATTCAGAGTTGGCGCAAGCGAGCAAAAAAAAACAATTAACTAATTTAATCTTGAATAGTCTAACTCTTTTTCAGTGCAGTTAAGTAATGTTAATCTTTTATAAAATTCTAAATTGTAGAAGAAGAAGACATTCATTTAGTAATGGATCTAACAGCGTGATTGAATTAATAAAATAACTCGATTTTAAGCCATTTAATACAAAAAAATTTATTTCTTTATTTAATCCAGTATTAAACTGAATTATAAGTTTAAATCATGTTTTAGTTACTGTACTAGATCTTTATGAGTCTTGTCTTACTTTTTTTGTAGGAAACCGAAACAGACCCAGTAAATCTGATGCGAACATGGAATACAACGCTTCGACATCGTTGAACATTACTCTGAAAGAAGATAACAACAGTGACAGCTATGATTATGATCCTACTGATTCATGGAATTCTTACGATTTGTCCGATCTCATTCCAATTACTATTGTTTATGGCACGACATTAATCATAGGTCTTCTGGGAAATAGCCTAATTATCTACACGGTCCTTACTTTCCAACGCATGCGCACAATAAGCAACATATTCTTGGCTAGTTTAGCCACGGCTGATCTACTGCTAATCCTGATATGTGTTCCTGTAAAGGTAAAAAATAAAACCAATTTGTGACTTTTCGGTCAATATAGTTTTTTCAGTCTGCATATGCTAACAGTGTTTTTAATACGAGAAAAACATTTGCCTAGAACTGTTTGTTTCTAACGACTATCTTTGCTATTTTTTTGTTGGTAGTACAGCCAGCATGTTTATTGATGTCGATGTTGACTCTTATCCAATAAATCGGAGTCTGCTATAGAAACACTCAGAAAGGCAATATCTTGGTGGACACGCGCGATAAGAAGATATTCTCAGATACCATAGTAGAATTTCTGTCAAAAAATCTGTTATAATTTTTTCCTATGTCTACTCTATTCCTACAAGAGTTTAATCTTACCTAACATTTGTTTCTGATATGATAAATCACTTTCTAGCTTTCTTTCCATTTTCTTTCAATCGTTAGTCCGCCCACATTCTTTTTTTTTCCTGCCTACCCAAACTTTGCGGTTTTTAAAATAGCTTCTAATATTCGGAATATTCCTGAGAGATGATCGCCTAAAGAAGGATGTTAGCTGATAAAAATTTATAAAAATATATTACTCTAGTGTATGAGAGAGTTGCCAATCATTACAAAAGTTGTTTTCTATGCTGAAATCAATAATAAAACTTCAATATATCATACAAGTTTTGGTCCTGACGTAATTAGAGAATGTAAAATTGCTAAAGAAGTTTTCCATTAGTTTCGAAACTTTAACTGCAGACTTAATTTAAACCGAACTTTTCAACTTTTACAAACATTATCTTTATGTAGAAATCTCGAGACTACAAGAACCTCTTTTAACATGATAAGTTCTCTTAATGAAACATTAAAGTAACGATTAATAAGTACCAATAAAAGCGCTATAAATCAATATCGTAACTGTTTATAGTTGGTTAATTTTTTATTTTTTTTATTCTAAAAGCTTTCAGATTTGTCTATTAATCTTATTCTGTTGCACTTGCAAGTATAGCTGACGTACTTAACCTATATTTCGACATAAAAGCCTCTTTTCATCGCTCTTTCTCCTATGCCTGTCACTAAACCACACCCCAAAGTTTTTTAAAAAAAGAACTGGATAATTTTTCGGGGAAATTACTCTTGTGAATTAACACATCGTTTTAACGAGAAAATTAAGTCAAAAATAGAATATGTTCAAGTTTTTTACGTCTCTTCCGCTAAATTTTCAAAATGCAATATTATGCACTCGACAGAAAAGTTTGAGATGATGAGTGGAAAGGATTTAGAATCTTACTTATATTATAGATAAAAAATAAATTTTATGTTAATTTAGCATGATAATTTTCATAATAATACCGAAATTCATTTAATTACATTCTTATTACATTTAGGTGCATTGGAACAAGTCATCCATATTCAAACTTTTGATTAATCTCTCACTATCGATCGTGTTAATTGAGAGGATCTTTTTTTAACAGAAAAAAGATTTTGTTTAGACGTGATCTTTTAACACTCGCATTTACTATTCATAGAAATAAAAATATATAAAATTTCAAAGGGTAGAACCAATTTTTAAACAAAGAATCCTTACATGCAGAGCATAGAATAAGTTAGCATTATTGAAGATCAAAAGGATGATGTATACAAGAGACTAATTAATCGAAGGTCTAAGAGCAATTTAAATATATAGATAAAGCAATTCATGCCAACGTTAAATTTAATTACAAAGCCAGCATGCTGACAAACAACTACAGTACTCGTTTTGTTCGTCCACTTGATTATGATAGATGTATTGCAACCGTTGAGGACAAATGTCGGATACTATTACTGAAAATCTGATTAATTCATAACTAAAGTTATTACAAAGCCATTAAGAAAATTTTAAGCAACTGGGACTTATAAATGTCAAAAATTATAACAAAACGAATCGCACTTGCAATTAGTAATTTTATTATTCCCCGAAGGATAATGATTACTACAATAGCATCACGAATCCAATTATCAGAAGCGTTCAGTATGCATGCGATGCTCTTAAGAGACCTATCGACATCCTAAATGTTTGGGTTCGATTCCACGTAATGTTGCTGATATCGCAAAAGTTTCGAAGAGTAGATCGCTGGCGCGATAAGTTTACACGAATTTGATACAGTTTCTGGCATTTATTTATAGATATAAGCTCAGAAAAAAATATTTTTTTTTTCGGTAGCATCCAATCTATTGTTGTCTTTCGGGAGTGCAAAATAAATACCTCTTATACGGAAAAAGGACACTTTTCATCTTAATATTGTCAAGAGATATCCTGTTATTTTCTATATTACGATAAAAAAACTAAGCTGTTTAACGTATTTTTCCTCTGTTGTAGTTCGATGAACAATACGATACACTCGAAATAGTCAGGATTAAGAATTTATCAAAATGATCCTACGTCAGTGACAGTTGCGTTAATCCTCGCTTTACTGCATCTATTTTGATAACGTTTGACATTAATAATCTGAAGTACTTAGAAGGGATCAATTTTAGGTAGTACTTTAATCATACCTTCTAGTAAAAAAACTGTATTGAGAGAACTGTATTCCCGAGCATAATATTCGAAGTTGATAATTTTTAATTAATATTTTTACTGGAGAAACAAAGTCAGAAATACCGATTATGACGTGTGTAGAGAGTTTCCAGTATTCTTTGAAGTTTTCGATGAGAAAATTGATACTGTTGGTCTACCTGCCACGTCTGTCAAAATCGAATTGATGAATTTTTAGTTCAACAAATCGAACAGGATCGACTTTCATTTCTAAAAAGAGTGCTTTATATCGAAAATCAACAATTCTGACAGTTCTCGTGTTAAATATACTTTCGGGCTTAAAATAAAAATAAAAAAAAATTAAATAATGAAAAAAAGCGATCATTTATGAATAAAAATTAGAAATCAACTGGAATAGGATTTGTCATTTAATTAAAATTTTATATGAAAATTAAGTAGCCTGAGGTTCGAGAAATTTTCTTTTTTTATTATTATTATTTCGTTCGGTTTGTGTGATGCTATTTAGTCCGGAATCATTAAGATAAATCCATCAAAACTTTCCTAAACTAATTAAAGTTCACGAGAGTTATTCAGAAAAATAAAAATAAAAAAAACTAAACTAAAATACCAGATTTGGAAGAACAAAAATAAAACATGACAATTGATAGTGACAACACTTTTCAGATGCAAACGAGAAGGGAAAGAAAAAATTCGCTTTTAATTAAGTAAACTTCCTGCTTAGTTATTTTTATTTGGAATTTTTTTGTTTTTTTTTATTTAAGGTTAATTTAGTAACGCGTTGTCGTTACTTTTATCAAATTTGTATCGGTGAAAGTGTCACGTGGCACGTTACAATATGAAAAATTTTTCCTCAGATGACTTAACACCAGGCAGATAGTAAAGAACAAACAGATCATTAAAGAACCCTATTTTTTCTTACGTAGAAGTAGATAATGCCTCGGGGAATGACTTTTTACAGCCAAGACTGTTTCAATAAATATTATTGAATGAAATAATCATTACTGGGTAACGATACTTATAAATATGTAAGACGGCTTGATTGTTTTACTTTAATTGCTTGGTTATTTATCTTTTTTTTATTCTTAAAGTTTCTGGCTAAGTAGACTGTAAGCTACTGTACTGTATACAACAAGCGCAATACTTGCATGGAGATCGTTTGACGAAGAAAATCGAGGCATAGTTTGTTGAATTAAACGTGCCTGATTTGCATTTCTTATTTTAAACTTTGCAGTTTGTAACGATAAAAATTATAGTAATATTATTCTATTTAATGTGAAAGCTATAAATATAACAAAAAATATTGTAGAATGTATAAAAGTTTTGCTAAAAAATGGCTACTAAATAAAAATAGCCAGTAAAAGACATGATTACAAGTGAACCTCAACATCGAAAGCCATTATTACGTGAACCATTAATAGAGTTAATGAATATGAAAATGATGATCGGTATTTAAGTCCGGATTCCCCAATATGAATTTCAACAAGCAGGTCCTGAAAATGATTAATTGTTTACTTTCTCAACGAGTCCGCTATTCTGGAATGATTTAAGATGAGATAAATGAATTTCACCAATGAAAACGATTATTACGTGAATCATTAGTAGATCTAATGAATATGAAAATGATGATCGGTACTTAAGTCCGGATTCCCCAATATGAATGTAATAAAACAAGAAGGTCCTGGAAATAACTAATTGCTTACTTTCTGAACGTGTCCGCTGTTCTGGAATAATTTAAGATGAGAGATTAGAATGTATATCATCTAAAACCGTCTTTAACGATATAATTTGTATGTTTAATTCTATAAAAATCTATCAAGCAGTTCAATAATTAATAGGTGGAAACCATAGAAAATCGAACTTCTGTCATTTAAAAAAAAAAAATGAATGAACTTGTAAGATTAATTAATCTTATTTCAAAGTCGAGTTTAATGGCCTGATCTGCTCTACTAAATTTCTCAAAAATCAATCATTTAGTTCAAAAGTTGTCAGGAAAAAATTTTCGAAGTTTGGACATACGCCATTGAATGGTCGAAGAAAAAGCTTAATTGATATTTCTTCGAGGTCATCTTCAATGACTTGACCTTAAAATGCAATATTTGATTTTGGGAAATATATTTTCGATTTTTTCTATTTTAAGAAAATCGAAATGCAAATCGTGCATGTTTTATTTCAGAAATTAGATTATGGAAATACAAATATCGCGAAAATTTTCTAAAATCGATTAATATTTAAATAATTACTAAACTGCTATTGAAGTGAATATATATTTTGGTGTCACCGATAAATTACTACAAATATATCGTTATTTATTTTTAAGATGTTTTAAACAGTGATAAATGCAAAGTTTAATAGAAAAATAAAAGCAGACTGAAAATTTATTAAATTACCATGTTTATATAAAATTAGATTTCTCATGTAGCGAAACAAAATTGAAAAAATAATATTTTTTACTTAACTAATGCTTAATTTTTTTGTTGAACATATCTTCATTGTTTTCTGCTATATTTTAACAATTGCATGAAAACATTCCTTAAGCTGATAATGATGCTTTTAATAGCAAACACTTCCATATCTTGTGTTTACCATTCCTTTCACCTGCTGGCATAGATAAATCCAAAAATTCTTTATAACAGAAGAAAATTAATCAATTGAATGCTGTTTTTTACAAGTAGAATGCCATTCATTTTGTTTTTCATTTATCTATCATATAATATAAAAGTTACCAAAAATTGATCGTATTCTTTGGTCGCCATAGCTCCATTAGAATTACATCACTAAAGGTGAACTTGTTGATGAGATAAGATTATTAGACAGGTTGAATTTGCTTTCTTACCAAATAGCCTGGAGCCGTTCGCTCCCTTCCCATTAAAACTAGATGGCTCCTTGTAGCTAATCATAATGACCTGACTATGAGAAATCTATGCTCATTTATATTCGAATAAAGTTTATATTAAAGCTCGCTCACATCATCAAAAAGCACAATTAAAACTAAAAATAAACTAGAATCACTTTAAGATGGTTGCCGAAATCTTCTTACATTCGTCTATTAAATCATACTTTAGAACTTGTAGTATATAAAAAATGAAAATTCTTAAAAAACAACATTATACTCAATTTAATCTTTAAACTTTTTAAAAACTTCACGCCTTGTTTTTAAATTTTTTTAAATTTAGAAACAACTATCAAATTGTAGCTATTCGTAGGTAATTTGCGTTTAGATCGTTAAAATAATGATATAATTCGTATGGTCGATTTAAACGAGTGTTGAAGTACATGGTTATCGCATCTACAACAAATTAGGAACGTTCTTGAAAATAGGGGAGTTAAAAATGTGCAAAACTTGTTCGTTTATAAGTCTAACGATCTTTGAAACGGATCCTTTGCTGCCTTAACGGATTTGTCCATCAATATAACAAAACGATATCCAAATTATCTAATATTCAAACAAAATTGAAATGTTTTGATAAATTTTATTAAAAGTTTTCCCTCGAACGAATATATTTTGATGAATTCTGATATTATAAATTGCGTGT
This sequence comes from Androctonus mauritanicus, assembly GCA_011317285.2. NCBI lineage: Eukaryota > Metazoa > Arthropoda > Arachnida > Scorpiones > Buthidae > Androctonus > Androctonus mauritanicus. The sequence continues at coordinate 53,284 of WUQG02165437.1, forward strand.
GATGGGAAAAAAATCTCCGCAACGTAATTAACTCAAAAACTACAAGTGCTCTTAAAAGAATGAGTTATTGAAAAGTAAATTAGGGAATTTCGTAAAAAGTTCAACTTAAAAATTCCCTAATTATTCTAGTAAACAGCACTTTCAGTAAGTGTAGTCCTTTAATAAACATCGCAGAAAATTTTTAGAAAATAACCAGCGCACGTTTTTCTTCATAGAAAATTTTACGCGTGTTTAAATATTCAAACAATTTACTTATTTTGCTACTTTTCACGTCTTTAACTATATAATTATTACAGTGAAAAGGCACAATTAGTATGTTTCAAACTAATAATGCTGAAATTTCTGCAAGAAGTTTTTATGATGAAAATTCGACTACAAAATAGCACGATGTTTTTTAATAACAAAAAAAAAAAATAACACGCAGAACACTACGATAAACATATCAATAAATTTCCAAAAAATAAAGAAGTCTAGTCGGCATATCTTTTATTAATAGTAGTTGTAATAAAGTCTGTACAAAAAAATGTTTTCGCAAAAACTCAATTGTGAATTTTATATTTTCATCTTTCAGGTTGAAAAATTATTCTACTTTTTATAAAAAAAAAAAAAATCGCTACCAGCTGTTCATAACATGGAAACAACTTCGTTTTAGCATTTTTATATTAAAAAAAAAAACTTATTATTTGACCAAGCGCAGCATCATTGTCACACGTTTTAAGAAATGCACATGAATGATGTCAAGTTTTCGTCTTCTTTATAAAAACAATTCAGTCACAGAACGAATTCATTATTATTATTTTTTATTTTTTTATTTTATAAAAAAATTTTCGTTTAATTTTCATGTTTTTCCAAAAATGATATGTAATTATATTTTATTTTTCGAAGAAAATGTAAAAGTAAAAATACCGACGAAATAATTAAAATGTGAAAACACTCTCCGTTTAAAAATTGTCGAAGGAATGTTAGAAATTTGGAAAGAATATAATTAACGAAAAATATAAAATTATCTTCGTATTTTCAAAACAACAAAACACTTAAGAGAAAACTTACAAGAAATAAAACAATTTATTTTAATATATTTTTGAGAACAGCATTTTTATTGAACATTTTTTTTATTATTAATTATCGTTACAAATCTTTAAAAAAAGTGAAAGAAAAATAAAATAAATAAATGCTGTATATAATTTCTATTTTTATTTTTTTTATACTAAAGGAACAGAAGACTAGATAATCTTTTCCTTTCTCTTCTGGGGGGAAAAATATACGAAAAAAAATACAACACGCTCGTTATTATTTAATTATAATTTGGTCCAATTTGTTTCATTTAGTTGCTTTAATGATGTCGGTAGTCGGTTAATGTTATTTGGCATTGATTCAAATCGTACTTTGCAATTTATTAAACGCATCTTTACGGATTTATAATTTATCATTTCTGGCATATGCGTTGCAAACACGATAAATTTAACAACTCTCGATAATTACTTTCTACACCGTGTAACCCGACATAGAGTTTATCTTAAGTTACTGTACGACAATAATATATGCGCTATACAGTAATGCTACACTTAACATTCACTAGATTATGTTTCATACCAAGTTAAATTATTAAAATTCATTTTTTAAAGTGCTACAAGAGTGTTTTTTGCAATATGAAATAGTATCAAGTTATGGAAACAAAGTTTGCTTTGTAAGAAAAGGAAGTTGGAGTTTTCGAAGAATTTCGTCTTGGCATAAAATTTGTCCTTGCAGTTATTAATCTTATAGTATCTTGTCAATGTCAAGTTTTATATCCGAAATTACTTTACTTGACGAATTTAACATTTAAATAAACA
>WUQG02165438.1:0-23185 GCA_011317285.2 Androctonus mauritanicus
ATAAAAATGTGGCCTGCAAGTAGTAGATTAACCAGGCCTACTATTAATTTTATTTTTCATTCTACGCGATTGTCTTCAGATTCGAAAAAATCATCTCGCAGGCCACATAAAAAAATGTGGCCTGCAAGATGATTTTTTATAACACTAACAACCAAAAACCAAATTATTCTCCAAGTAGCCAGTGGTATAATTTGGTTTTTCTCATAATATCATGGCAAATATTATTATTATTATTATTATCAGTATTACAAATTTTACAAGTTTACGAACTCTACACAATAAAACTTCCAGGTATCCAAATATTACCGGATGCAATTTTAGAACCTGATCTTGTCAACTTAATTATAATCCCCCCTATTAAATGAAACAACTCTATTTTATTAGTTTTAATCTTTTACATAGATTGTATTTAAATAGATTTAAAGATATCAGTCTAGTTAAACATCAGGATTAGCTATTTAAATGCGTGGGAAATGTATTTTTTCTTTCGTGTTTCTACTCGCGACTTGTTTACTTATCGCGCAGTCGAAGAAGTCCGCGTATTCCAGTTTGGAATTTTACAAGAAAAATCCATCTTTCTATGGCAGACATCATTGGCAGATGGCATACGAGAGAAAATGGTAAGTACCTAGTAGTAAGAGTAAAGGCGAGAAAGAGCAGGTGCTTAAAGGAAAATAATAACAGATTTTTATGCTAATTAAAAATAATGACTTCCACTTTTTGTTTCTCTATTAAGATAACATGCAGCGGCTTATTTCCGTTACTGCCTTCATTTTGAAAAATTGGTCATTTGTTTCTAATTAGAATGACTTGTTAAAAGAAAAACTGAATCTGGAATTTATAAGTTTAAAAATTCTGTTTTTAATAGTACAGTATTATCATTTTGATATCACTCCTAAGATATCTGCCACAATGCGACTAACTATTTATTTGCAACTCACGTAATAAACTAGTTTTGCTATTCTTTCTCGGCATGTCTTCTTGATATATCTTCAAGAGTATAAGCCAAATAAATAAATTAACAGTATTTTCTGTTACTTATATTCCATTAAACGTGTTTGTGAGTTAAATTTTTATAAAAGATTAATTTTAGACTCGTAAAAAAAAAATTAATCTTTGTAGAATTGAAGTTTATAACGTTTAAGATATTTTTATTTAAAAAAGCTAGCACGCTTTGTGTGCTTAAAAAAAATAACAAGAGTTAACGTACTATAATTATATAATTTTAATTTAAAAATATATAATAATTAAATAAAAAAAATTTTATGCCACAAATTATCGTTTAATAAGCAGGCACGACCATGCTATTGTATTCGAAAGATATCTCATCTGATGTAACAATTAAGTTATTATTAAGTAATAATTGACATAATATTACAAATTTTTCAGCTTTTTCTTTACTTATAAGATGTGCCGCCGCGATGTTCTTCCTTCTTTTTATCCTTTTTGAGAAAAAATTAGGACATCTTAATGATTAAATTCGCATGTTGAAAGGCGCTCTTTGTTTAACTTCAGAAATAACAGAGTAACCAATGTTTGGGTGCGGTTGGTGCAAAATTTTCTGTTTTAACCTCAATCTTTTATCGTTATAACTGGGTGAGATGAAGAGACAGGTGGGAACCGCCAAGAAAACTCACCCTACTGCCCTTGAAGGAAGTTTTAAATCCAAATACTTTACTGTACTTAGAATTGCAAACGTGACTTAGGGATTTTCTTTTTTCGATACCGTTTGCTTCGAGTGTTGCAATGCTTATTATAATATGTTATCGCAATAACTATTTAATATAGATGGAGATTAAAAAAAAGAATTGATCGTTATCTAATCGGACAAAATAAAAATTGTCGTAAATAAATGGCTAACAGGGAAAGTATACTTTGAAGAAGCTGTATAGAGTCTTTACTGTTTAAACTGATATTTTTATAATTTATTATTATATATTTTTAGCTGTGTTTTAAAATTAGTATTCTTCACACTTTAACCTTATAGTCGGTATTTTTTACCTGAAGATTTCATTGTTCATTTGTTTGTCACAAGATACAAACAGGAATACTTCTGTAGAATCCAAATGATGTGTGATGTAAGGCCTCTTAAAATATCCGTAATTTGTCATCCATTCTGTATTGAATGAATGAATTAGTGCACATCTAGCATGTTAGATATTGTGTGATAAGGAAGAGAATGGTATTATTTGAAGTGTGGTGACATTAAATTTGTTCTTGAAGAGCACCCGTCCTTTCATCTCACTGTTTGACAGAAGCGTGAAACTGATAAAAAGGGTCAAAAATTCTTTGACAGATACGATACGATTCATTGATTGTATTAGCTATATGATAAATGACTAAAAAACCCTTCAAGATCACAATGTCCTATTTAATAAATCGAATTTAATAATAAATTCTATGAAAAGTTGAAGTCGTGACCGACCCTTTGCTTCTTTCTTTAAGTAGAAGATAAAAAAAAAAAATTCGCCAACAATTGAATTTTTTAAAATAATTTTTACTCAACCGTTTTTTTATTTTCGGTTGCGAAAAATTGTGTGTTTTTTTTTTTTAATATTAAAAATTGCGTTATATTTTCTTTTAATTTATTTAAGTAATCTCAATAAACGAGACAAATTTTTTCGATTGAAGTTATGAAGAACATGTAAAAGAGAGAGAATTTTTTGAGGATAATTTGATGATAAATAGAGTTTTTCTTCTAAATTTATTCCATTTTTTTTTAATGTTTAAAGCATCATTGAGTTCATCTCGACACGCAATGTGAATCTATATCAGATGTAACGCCCCATAACCTGCCAGTGCAGAACCTGTACAACACGTGGTCCTCTCCCATGTCGCGTTTTATCAATAAGAATACTAATGCACACAATGGTATGGGTGTCGTCAGTCTTTCCCGTGGTCCCCTAATTGGATACAGACAGACCATGTCCATTTTTGATTTGATTGAATAGTGGGAGCTTTTCACGCTTCACTCAGTTTACTCCTCCTCTTTTAGTAACCGTTTCTATATTCTCACAAACAGTTTAAAGTCGCATAAATACAAGAAAAATATCGATGCGAAAACTCTTGAATTTTCTAGAATTTTTCTATAACTAAACAGCAAGAAGTTACAGAAATTAAGGGGTAATACGAAACAGGTTCCCTCGTCAACCTGTTTCCTATTATCCCGAGCGTCGATAGCTTTAATGACCTTTTAGTTCTTCCTACTTTTTAACTTTTCAATGAACGAGTTTATCATCTGGTAATTTAAGAATAAATGCATGATTGATAAGTATATTCGAGTTTTAATTATCTTAATTTATAGGTTATATTTTTGGTCAAAAGATGCTTGCGTATAATTACAGATTAATAGAGAGAGGAAAAAAAAACAAGTATACATATGTAATCGGGCTAGCGTGCTTTAAAAACCAATGGTTTAAAAACAAATTAAAAAAAAACTGAAACAATTATTTAAGTTCTGAGAAAATTTTTCTATGAATCAGTAGTCCTTGATCACTTCCTTATGTTCTTTAATGCGCCAAAAGCTAGATTGAATGAGTATCAATGTAATTAATTAAAAAATAATTATTCATCTTCTAATTCTTAATATTGATGGAAAATATTAAAGACATTGTCATAATTATAGCAGATTTAATTTGCTAACAATAAAAAAAAAAAAAAACTCCAGACAGAAGAAGGAATGTCTGAGTTTAGAGATGTAAACCTATTATCGATCTAGTAAAGAAAAAATATATATATATATATTACTAAGAGCATTTTTAAGATTGTATAAATCGAACATGAAAAAGTAATACAATAATTCAGGTTATAAAGCCTGGAGCAGAAAAGTTCACTTAGCATAACTTGAGATTGCGTGTGTTCGGTGGCTCTTTTAGTCAACTTCATTCCAACATATATATAAGAACTGCTCAAGGTTATCGATTATTTATTAAATATATTGTTTCTACTCAAGTACATGTGCATTCTTACGCTTTAATTTTTTTTTATTGATAATTTCGTATAACAATTGTTATGGTTTATTTCCTCTTCCAATTAGTCTCATTGTATTAACTGGAGAGAAACACGGGTATTGTCCAAAAAAAAAAAAAAAAACTGAAGGAAAAACATAAATTATTTACATTTTCTCTCAAAAATAAGTGTAACGAATAAGAAAATATATTATATAAATATATAAAAATATTTAAGATATAAATTTAAGCTTATAAATAGTTCAAAATTGAATTTTATAAATATATATAACTTACAAAAAAAATCTTTCATCGGATTAACTTTTCGTAATGTCAACTGAAATGTCATTAATTCTGCTCTTAAGAGATTTCTCCAAAGATAATTGTTAAAAATTTATTTTTTTAGAAAAGTTTTCTGACGTTTTATTTAAAAAAATTAAGGTAACGATGTTATTGGCAAGAATAAATTGGAATATATGGTAACATAAAGAAAAATCGAAGAAAAGACAGTAAATTAAACAAAGGAAAAAAAAACTTGACGTGAAAAATAAAGACATAAACAAAAAGAAAGTTGTGAAAAAATAAAACAAAAAAAGCAAAGAAAGATGAATTTTAAAAAAATAATAATAATTGATGCAAATATATAGGAGAGAGTTGGCTATTGCGTACTAGTCGCCTAAATCGTACCTGATAACTATTTCGTTATATACCGAAACGAAATAGCTATCAGGTACGATTTAGATGACCAGTAGGCAATAGGCAACTCTCGTCTAATATGTGAAACTAAAGAAAAAAATTGAAAAAATGAAAGTATTGTAAAAAGGAACAAAAAATAATTAAAAAAAAAAAATTGACGAAAAAAGTAAATTAAGTCATAGAAAGAATAAATTAGAGATAAAAATATAAAAATTAAAATAATAAAAATATCATACAAATGAATGACAATGTAAATGATAGAAAACAAAATTCAAAAATATCGAAGGAATAAATAAAAGACAAAAAAAGGTCGAAAATTTAATTTAGTTTTTTTTTTTCTCTAAATTTATATATATACAACTCTATATAATCATTAAATAATTATGTCGTTTCTATCAAAATATCGCTTTAGATGTCATTTTGCTAATCGATTCGTTGCGAACTTTTCCTTTTGGCACGTGTTCAAGGTTATATACTTCACAATTGTCGATCGTATTCCTCGTAACCCGCATAATTCTCAGTAATTATTAATCTTAAATATATGCTGTGAGAACACAAGATGACACTGAAAAAACTTTTTTTTTCTTTCATTAATTTCAGCATCCTAGTTCCGTTGGGTGGGGGCTACTTTGATGACACGAAATTTCGAAACAGTTCCGTTTCTCACCTTAAAGGGTGAGAACTCAAACTTAGAATCGATATATAGGCTATTGCGAATAAAAACTTGATGCACTCAATGATAAATTTTATAGGTCTGCATTGTTAATTATATTGTTAATGGTGACTTATACTATGGTTGTTTATAGCCTTTCAGGTTTATTCTAGGCTCACAGACTGCTTTAAAAGTGGAATTGTCTTCGGTTGGACCACTATCCCTGACCTGTAGCTCTATTCTTTCTAAAGGGAATTTATCATAACCATTTTCGCCATACATCAACGTCAACGTTACAATTAATCACTTAACCACTATTTTACAGTTTATTATCCAAAATTTTACAGTTATCACTTTTTTTTTTGTTAAAACCTTTTAACATTCATTATACAGAAGTAGTTGGTATTCAAGGAAATGCATTATATTTATTTATTTAAAAAATATATTCTTATAAACTATTTATTTACTTAAATATGACAGGAGAATGAAAACATATTTCTTCTTAGTTTAATTTATTTTTAAAGAAGAACATTGTAGCTGAGTCATAACAACTTTTTAAAAAAAATGACAGCTACTGTTAGAGAATTATAAAAATTACATCAAAATTCACTTTTCTCCCCTGAATGATTGCTTTCTTGCAACATAAGGTGATTATGCGAGAAAGCCTGACATTGTAGTAAAAGTAAAAAAATAAATAAATTATTAATTATTAAAGATAAAAAAAATTTAAATAATCATAAAAATTAGAATAATTGAAAATTATCCTAAAAACAATTTTCCTAATTATCCAAAAAATTAGGGTAATTTTTAGGATTTTTAGGAATTTAGGAGATTAGGATTTTTAGGGTAATTATAGGATAATCCTAAAAATTATCCTAATTTTTACGATTATCCTAAAAATTAGGAAAATGTTCGGAATTAGGAACTAGCATATTTCCACGAATTTTCTTTGTGTGTTCCCTATCTAGATTGGAGGAATCTGGATAGGAATCTCTCTATTTTTCCACAAATTTTCTTTAGATGTTATAAAAATATGCTAGTTCCTAATTCCTAAAATCATCCTAATTTTAGGAATTAGAAATTAGCATATTTTCCACGAATTTTTTCTATTTTTGTAAAGTGAAAAAAATAACAACAACATGAAAAATTGCAGATAAAAAACCAAATTGCCGTAGGGGAAGTAAATAAAATTCATGAAAGGAGATCAAACTATTTTGGCCTAAATTTGTCTCGATTATTTAGATCAATCGATTATCGCATCCTATAATAGATTTGAATAATCACAGCTCTTTTGAATTACTCGATTTTTTCATGCATTTTAATCGAAAAAAAACGCATTAAACTGAAGATATAATTTAATTTATTCTGCACTTTAAAAAATTTATCTATTATTCTTCACACTTCTAATGCCTAATTGACTATTTAAAAAAATTTATATGTTCTAATTATATATATTTCTTCACTTTAATTACAGTTTAAACCATTACCGAGAAGTTCGTAACCTCATAAATTAAAAAAAAAAAAGTATGTTCTAAGATACTTCGATATGCGATGAATAATATAAATATATTGTTGTTAGAATATTTTTGATCTATTATTTAATGCTTAAGCAATGTGTTGCAATAAAATAAATTTGTCAGTTGAAACTTGTTTGATTCATAAACAAGTCTGGATAGAGTTCAATTGCCTTGATGGTAATTCATGTTAAACCACACACACGCACCACTGTTTAGTTTATTATCAAAGAAAAATTATCGAGTGATATTCAACCTGCAGTTAAGATGAAAGATGAAGTCGATACTGCATCGAAAGTTCTCGATAATGTGCTGAATGCGATTAAGAACCGCATATGGCTTTACAGTAGCTTGAATAGCTGTAAATCTTCTATTCCCACTGCGAATTATGTTTTTTTTTGAATTGATTAATATGATACCTTCGCTAATAATTTATAAAGAAATACTGTAATGATTGAAATTGTGTAATGCAATATGCAAAGTACACCTCTCTAATGGTTTGGTCATCACTTTGGCTTCATAAAGTTTCTGTTGTGGAAAAAACAGAAATTAATGGCCAAAATTTTTTAAACACGGGAATTTACGTGTCACCAACATTAGTAATTCATAAAAAAATTATTTTTATATAAATTTTATCATGATATTCTACAAAATGATCAGTTTTTATTTGTTTCTGAACACCCACCTGAATCTGAAATCATGGGAAGACAAAAATGCAAAGCGAAAATGTTCAAGGATCGAGAAGAGCCTCAGATCATTTTTAACCATATTAAATCCTTGAAGATGCGTTATTTTTGCAATTTTAGATATTTAAAATATCTCAAGATTTGTAGTATTCAAGTTAAGAAAGCATCTCGGTTGCTGAGGATTTGGTTTAATGAATCGTACGATGAAGTAGAAAAAGTAATTTATCAAACTTTTTGTTTTTTTTTTTTTTTTTTTCTGCTTACTAACGATCAAATTGACACGATGAGTGGGCTTTACAATCTAAATCTACAGTTCTTTCACGATCACGTAAGACATTCGCCCTTGACATTATACCGGATGCTGTGGAGCGGATACCTTGACAAATTCAATCCCAACGAATAATAATACCAATCCTTATAATTCTATATATTTCAGACGGAACAATGCAAGGACTTTTTTTTATTTTATTTTATAGCAATTTTTATGCATTGTAATGAATGGCACGTGCGACAGTTTTGTTTTTAATCTCCGCCTAAGGTCAACACGTATGTATTTTTATTATTAAAGACAGAATAAACGATTGAATTTTACGCAACTGCCACACCCCGCGATGTTGATTGGAATATAATATCATGAATCATTCAATATTGTCATTTTTACCTGTCAAACGTCCAATTAATAGCTATATCATAATGTGCGAGACAAATTTAGAATTATAAATAGGATGAAAAGAAAGATTAAGATACAGATTTATAATAAATAAGTCGAACAAAGTTTAACTTCCTCGTGGCACTCAAAAACGAGGTCGTTCACTCCATTCTAGAAGTATGTTAGTTAATTCTGCTGATTAATCGGTTAAAACAGTACATTTAACGTATCAGTTTCGTATGATGGCATCATCGAGGATTTAACATGGTTAAAAATGATCTCATGCCCTTCTCGACCCTTGAACGTTTTCGCTTTGCATTTTCGTATTTTCCCATGATTTCAGATTCAGATGGGTGCTCAGAAACGAATGAAAAATGGTCATTTTATGTCAACAAATGTATCATATTTATATCTTGATAGACGTGATGTGAAATCTTCGAGACTCCTGGAGTGATGACCGGAAGTGGAGGAGTGTGCTCCTGCGAAAGGGCATTGGATCTTGTTCCCATATCTAGGCGTGACCTTGTTGAACGACTCAGTGGAGGTAAATGGTGGATAATTGCTGGTGTGGTTTACCTGTGTTAAAGATTACCTGCAAAACGTTTATTAGTATTAACAAGTGGAATCGTTTGACCTATCAGGTTACCATTTAAAGATGATGCCAACAAAAACCTGTTCGATTTCCATTCTTTAAACGCTAATAATACCCTTAAAAAAATTATATTTCGTACGGTTAGAATTGTTTAATGGATGATTTATCAGTTAAAAATTGTCTTTCTTTTCCTCTATACAGTACATGAGTTATATATTATTAATGGTATTACGAAAGAATCACGAGAGAAGAGTACCTTTCTCAGTTCTCGATGAGAATTAGGTGCAGGAAATGGCACTAACCTTGAGATTTACTTTCTCTCATGGCCTACCTGTAACTGCGCTAAAGCAATCTTCCCTGCAGCATCCTTTTCTCACACTTCGTAAGGTAAAAATTCACATGAGACAAACAAACATCGACTTCCTTTCTTTGTCCTCGTTTAAAACTATCGCTTTCATTCGTAAAGATCACTTGGCAATATCATTCAGGTAAGATATTTTTTTTTTTTTTAAGAAAAAAAAATCTAATAAATTTTTGCAATATTCACACGAGAAATAAATTTATAAAATATTTATTTAAAAAATAAAAATCTTAATGTAAATAGATAGAAGTAAAGATAAAGTTTGTTCAAGTCAGACCGGTTTGGTGATTTTGTAACTGGATTTCGTCAAATAATATCAAACTGCGATATTTTATATTCCCTAAATATTTTACAACTTTTTTTTTTAATTAGATAATAATTAATTAATTAACTGCAAATTGATGAGTCGAATTTCGTTAATTAAAAAGTAGGAAATATAAATGACGTACATGATAAAGACCAACTTGTCAAAAGATAATTTTGACAGTTAAATTAAGCCATCTTTCGAGGATTAAGAAAAAATTAACAATTGGTTTAATAGTGTGTTAAATCTGTCTAGAATAATTTATGACTTAAGCTTATTATTTTTTTTAATAACCATAAATACAAGTAAACAAAAATATTAATTAAAAAAAAAAAGCTGTAAATTATACAGAGCATAGTTTTTTTTTATTTTTAAAACATGAAAGTTCAGTGATCTATATTATACTTTTATTCTTTGTTTTCTCATTTTTTATATTAATTCCTCATATTTTAATTACTTTTCTCAGTTTAGTTTCATTTCTCTCTCTCTCTCTCTCTCTCTCTCGCCCTTCCTATGTTTGCCTCATCAATACTACTGTATCTTATTATTTCCAGGTCTATAATAGTATTGATAGCTCAGACAAGCTGAGACATGTTTGAAGAAGTACAAAATAAAAAAAGGCATTACTTTTATATTGATAATATAGTATCAGATGATAAAATTTGAAGCTAAAAGAAATAATGAATGAAAATAGAAATTTAGAGAATAGCAGAAAGGTTTGAAGAGGAATAGCAGCACAGCATGAGAAAGGCGAGATAAATATGTTTATACTATAAAATAAACTGTAAAATAAATTGTAAATTATGTTTATCTCTCTTTTCCTATGTTACGTATAGTATAGTATGTATAATATCAGGTCATCCCAAACGTAATGTTTTTTTTTTATTCTGTGCTTGTTTAAACATGTTTCAGTTTGTCTAAACACGAGTTTAGACAAGCTGAAACATGTCTAAAAAGTATAATTGATCCAAATGGAGAATATATGCATATACTTGATTAAATTGACAAGTGATTTATCATTTATGCCCTTTCAAAACTTAAAGCTAAAAATGATATTACTTTCGGTAATACCATTTTTAGCATATTTTGGGCATAGGAAAGCGAGATAAACATATACATGTTTATCTCTCCTTTCTCATGCTGTACTACTATTCCTCTCTAGACTTTCTGTTATTCTCTAAATTTCCATTTTCATTCCTTATTTTTTTTTTAAGTTTCAAATTTTATCAGCTGTATACTCCTTTGCATTTTAGTTTCTTAAGTGAGATATAAATATAAACCATTTTTTCATAGTAAAATCAGGCCATACCGAAAGAGTGTGATAACTTAATTTGGAGAGCAATATTTTAAAGATAATTTATATGTATAAACTGGAATTACCATCTATCATCTAAACAGAACATCCATTTTGCTCATCTTCGTGTGCAAAGCGGGATAGTTAAAATACATTATTATTCTCAAAATTAATGTCATCAAAACTAGAGTACCAGCCGCATATAAAGAAGATTTAATACAAATGGCTTTATATATATATATATATATATATATATTATGTTTAAATTGCAAAATCGGAACTTTGTGCAAAATAAAAGAAGAAAAAAATCATATGTTACCATTTTGGCATATTTTATTTTTAATCTGAATCTGGGAATTTATATAATAATATATCTTGTGTAACAACTGTGTTTCTTTATTTTGAAACTTTTTATTTAGTAAAGTAGATCATAATAAAATGATCTACTTTATTTTTCGCGTATCAGTCAGATCGTAAATAAATATAATATGCTGTTGTTGTTGTTGTTAGTTATTATATAAAAATAACTGATATCCGCAAAGATATATTTCCTTCTAATTTATAAGTATATCATATAATTTAAATTTAAATTGAAAAATATAATAGTTTAATGATAATCGTTGCTCCAACTTCATTCATTTATTCTGAAAGAATAACTATAAACAATTTTTTTGCTCGTCTTTCATGATCATGGTTTTTGATCTCCATTTTTGTTTTTTAATGAGAAGCGACACATTTCGTCAAAATTGAATTTTTTTTTCCTTGTCTAGTAGCAAAAATAATGAATATCTGTTCCACTAAGTAGAACGGATCTTTGTTGTTTTTTTTTTGTCATCAGCAGATCAATTCTTCTGATCTCCTAATTAAACAAACTTATTCAAATGCTCATTTAGGTATCAACATATTTTATGGAACGATTCTAATTTATATTCATTTTTTTACAGACTCTATTGTGTTTATATCTTCTCTACATTCTTTTCTATGCGATATTCATCTCTATAGTATTTTATATAGAATAAATGTTATGTTCTGTATGCGATAAGTAAAAAAATAATAATATTTAAATAACATTTACATAATTTAAAACCAATTTAATGGTTTTATAAAACGCGAAAAATGCGTATTATATTTTCAAATTTAATATTTTTAATTATAATAATTATATTTTCACGAAAAGCAATTTTAATGTTTTTGAATAAGGTCGAGTTCCCTTTGCTTTCTCTTCTTGTTAATTATGATAAATTATTTCCTTCTTGATTTTAATTAATATATTATTGACAGTAAAATTATTTATTGTATTAAATAAATATAAAAAAAGTTTCTACACACCTTTAACTCTTATACCTTGTAAGAATTATCTGTAGAATCCTACAGGATCGTATACATTACTTAAGTTCATACTGCTTCGCATCAGCAAAAACCTACCGTGAAGTTGTTTGGATGCGACTTAGACTACAAGTTAGAATTTTTGTATGAGTCAAAACAAACTTAACAAATAGCAGAATGCCTGAGATGCCAGAAGACTATTTCTCACACAGATGATAAAAAAAAGGAAAAAAAAAAAAACGAAAAGAGTTTACAGTGTTCGGAATGTTCACGGATGATTTACTCCGTTATGGTCCTACTTTAAGTCAAACTTTGTGACCAAGTTTCTGATTTGTACTGCTTTACCAAGTCACCTACTTGATAAACAGCAAAAAAAAAGGAGAATTTTTCTTTTTAATACAAAATTTCATATAGCGAACAAATACTTAGAACTACATACTAAATAAAACATTTAACAAATTTTACATCTTGTGTAAAACGAATTTACATTATTTATACAAAGAATAATTATATAAATTATAAGTACAAATAAGAATTCTTAATATTCCCGTGTGAAAATCCAAAATTACGATATTTTGAACAATCCGGATTTTATGTAGATTTTTATTACTTTCTCACGAAATTTGGAAACATTCTCCAGTAAATAACTGCTATTATTGTTTAAAAAGGATGTCCTACAGACTTTGTCCTTAGTAGATCCTTTTTTAAACAATAGTTAACTTTAAGGATATCATCTTATAATAATTAACTATAATATTGTATAGAATATATAGAACATAGAGTGAATACATAATCTCTATATATAATAGAGAATATATAGAGATTACTTATATTCTAGAGTTCTGTATTTCTATAATATCTATGACATTATAATAGTAAAAAAAAGAGAGCAAATGTAACTTTTTAACGTTAAATATCTTATAGAAATCTCTAGAATACTTAATCTCTATACTATATATATCTAGATTAAGTATTCTAGAGTTCTCTATATCTATAATCTCTATCTGTATAATATCTATAATATTATAATAGTAAGTCGTAGCTGAAAACAATATAGTGGAATAATAATTTTAAAAAATAAGTTGTGCGCTACTTCTAAAGGTGCAGTTCCAAAAATAACTTTTATATTTTAATATTTTACTTAATTATAAAATATTTAACGTTAAAGAAATGCATTTGTTCTTCTTTTATTTCTGGGAAGAAATACAAAAATTGTAGCTTCTTTTATTAATTAGATTTATCTCACAGAAGTGTCTCGATGAGCGCAACAGGTTTCGTTTAATATGTGCTAGAGTCGAGAAAGGAGCAATAAAGTTAATACTATATTCAGTGAACTTAGTAATAGTTGACGTGACGTGTTTGGATAAGTGCATCATCTCATTGTACACCAATCGCGCCAAGCCTTTCTTTGTTGCTGAATTCGTGCTCTGTCTACAACAGTGAAAGAATCTATTTAAAGTAAAAGTGGCTATTTGAATAGCCAAGAAGACTTGAGATTTCTGACACGTAAAAGAACCTCTAATATACGAAGATAAGTTTAAGTATAGAGTAGCATTGGTCTCTTTATATCCTCTTTATAACTTGTCTTTGGATAAGAACCAAAGACAAGTTCTTCAGTGTGCCTTTCTAGTATAAAGATTAAATTTGCTTAAGTAGTAGTTCTTTTCGAATATTTTAAATAATTCTGTTTTTTTTTTTCTTCTTCTTCTTCTTCTTCTTTCTTAACCGCATTTATTCCTTTTCAGTTAAGAAGAGTCCTATTGCGGGGAAAGGATCTACTAAAGAAGAAAGTGATGAAGCCTTGGGGATATATAATTATTTAAAACAATAAGCAGACGTTAGGTATAGAATTCTATAACAAATACATACAATTTGGACCACACCAAGTAACGAAGTCTGCGAGCACGAGTGGGTAGCACATTGCTCACGCACATTTAATGAGATGTTTGGTGGTCGAATGTGAGTACCGACCTGCTAAATTATGGCAAGCAATGAAGGCCACCCATAGAGATGGCGTAAAGCATCCATTAAGAAGACGAAAACAGAAGAAGCCTTTAGGAAGTAAGTCGACGGCTGTTAACCTTAGATTAACGGATTAACACGAATAATTTTCATAATACTATATATATCTATAAATATATTAATCCATTACAGCACAGATTCACCAAATTTATTGATTTTACGAGCTATAAAACTAGAATTCGCGCACGCATCGCGCTTCTGATAAAATTCCTTCTATTTTAGTCATGAAAAATAGTAAAATGTGCAATATTATCCGATATTTAAATTATTATTAATTTTTTTTTTTTAATGCATAATTGTAAAATAGCTTCAGGTGTTGACAATTATCCAATTTCTAATCCAATTTTATAACATTGAAACTTTTATAGATTTTTCAATACCTTGTTGGAATAAACCACCCTACAATTATCTACTATAAATTATCCTACGTATCTACAGTTATTCAAATATTTTAAAAAGGGAATAATTCGTTAATTCTTTAGAAAATAAAATAAAATTTTCAATGTTTAAAAATCACTATTATTTCTAAGTTTTATTGCTAAACATTAATGACCGGCTGTTATTTCGAAGAACGTTTCAACCGTCTTTATTGCTTAGAAGTTTGCCTTTTTTCCCGTTTTTTTTTCTTTCGTTTTATATGTCATTGTTATTATTTTGTTATTAAATTTTAACCAAAAACTAATTACTAAGTTTTAAATATAAATAAACATAAATATAAAAATCAAGGACGAACATATATTCGAATTTTAATAGTTTAAAAATTTTTTTAAAATATCTATTTTATATTAAAAGTAGACGACCTTGATATGAGATAAAATAGAAGATAATTAGTTTATAATTATCAATTTATCATCTCGTAAATTTTTAAAGAATAACTGTAATTATTATCAGAATTACTAGCCATTTTTAAAGATTGAATTTCATATTTTTCAGGTTTTTCTGCCATTGCGGGCAGTAAGAGGTAGCGTTTTTTTCAGGTTAAAAACTGTTTTTCGCGGTTAAAATTTCACCATTTATGCATTATGATGTACATGATCGATTGAAACATTAAAATACTGAGAAGATTATTCGAATTTTGATATTCACAGAAATGAGGCGATTTTTAGCCTCTTTATAAGAAAAAAACCCAATTAATCCTTAACTAAAAACCAAAAAGAAAACCCATTTCATCATGGCGATAATAATATGTTTAAATGTATTTTCAGATTGTTGAACCTTCTCAATTAAAATATAAAGTATGTGTAATAATTGAGTTGCTACAATTAGTTTCTCAATAGAGAAGAACGTAATGCAAGAAATGAATGAAGAAAGAAATTAATTCTAGATTTTTTAATTAATGCTGTTGAACTGGAAGAAATGCTATTTAATATGCGGAAAGACTCAACAATCTCTATTTGTTTTACGCTGATGTTAGAACGTGAGGGACTTTCACGATCCATTTTGTTCTTCGTGCACATATCCCTTTGAGCTATCATGTAAAACATATTAAGACGGTTGCTACTTGATACTTTCTTTAAAGAAAAAAAATTAAATATTTTTATACAAATATGCTAAATAAACAGCAAAGTTTCGGATGTTACGCACAATCATTACGTTTAACAAGAAAATACTAAAATAATTTTTGAATCGTAATGATGTAGGAATGTTTTAATTTAATTGGTTTTTTATGATTGAATTTTTCTTCTAATGTTAAGAAAAAATGATTAGAATGCTTTATTTTATGAGAAAATTCACATAATCATCGTTTAAAAAATTTTTAATAGTAGCATATCGCTTGTCATATAAGATTTATTGCACGATTAATCACTTTGTAATTTTTTCTTCTATCTTCTTAGCAATCTATATATATATATATGCAAACGACAAAAATCGTTATTCGAATTATTATAGTAAGGAATAAATCACTACTTTTGTTTGGGAGACTGTTTCGAAACGGGATGCCCATCGTAAAAAAAAGAAGTGTATGTGTGATGTTAAAGACGTATGCTTCCATATTTCCTGACCTAGTTTTGAATCGGCACTACCGACATTTATGTAATAGATGACGAGTATCAGGATGACAGCTGGATGGCGAACATGGTTTGGAGACAGATGAAGAACTGGCCTTGATTTTTTGAGTTTTCCAGATGTTGGTAACTTTGAGATTTAGGTCTCGGTTACTTTCGATTTGTCTACATTGATGTATTGCTCCTGCTGCGTGAGGTCAGTAAGTGCGAAGAGGAGAAGTACAATGTGTTACTATATATATTGTACTCAAATACAAATTTACATTTATTATTTTGCCACATGTTTCGTTACGTTGCATAAAATTCAAGAATTTATTTATTTTTTACTTATTTTCTTGCGAATAAAACTTTGACTTATCGCAACTTGTATTATACCCTTACAGAAATTTTTAAGCAGTTAATGTTTTTATATTTATATATAGAAAGTGATGGTACTTTTATTGTATATGCTGGATTTTTTATGAAAAAATATATTACCAATTTTTAGCAATTTTTTTTTTCCTGAAAAAAATCAAGTCTTTCTGGATGCTCAAGAAAAATCAAAAAATTGTGGCCTCAACTTAGTAAATTCTTAATGCTTTAAACCGGCAATTATAAAGATCATAAAAAGCAAAAATAGTTAATTAATATAACTGCTTAAAAATAATTAAAATGATAAATCGAATCTCTGCGAGTTTCTTTCTTTAGAGGAATCAAGCTAGTACAATAACCTTGAGTTGTTTTTTTTTTTTTTTTTTAATATATAAAAATCGAAATGATCCTATTGATGGATTCTATACAGGTCAAACGAGTGAAGAATTCAATTATAGTTCTTCTTTAATATCATAATCAATTTATAACCCCCTTAAAAAGTTTCCAAATTATACCATTGAATATTTTAAAAGCATTTTTTTTTTAATGCAATATAATATTCATTGCCAATGCCGAAAGAAAGAAAGAAAGAAAAAAAAACACTTAATTAGAATGACAACAATGCCTCAACCCAGGTAAATCTTATAAATAATTTAAATACTTTATAGCTTTTTAAACAGGTTCCAAGACATAAAACGAAAAATTACGAGAGAATTGACAGTGGATACAAAAATATTACTCTTCCCCTTTAAACGACGATAGCATTTAAAGAACTAAAGTAGTATTTACGATATATATATATATATATAAATATATATAAATTCGGCACAATTTATATAACAAGTATGCGGATTTTTTTTTTATCAGCAGAAAGAGCAGGACAACACACTTTGTTATAATAAAGTGCTGATGGTCGAAGTATTCAACACACGCTCGGAGAAACGAGGTGTTGGTCTAGATAATAACTTTTAGTCTAACGGGAAAACTCAGCACAACGTTGACAGAATGGCAATGGGCACACCTCTTTTAAGGTACCTAACAATAGCTTGGATGCAGCGTGTAATTTTGCTCGGTCTTAACAATCTTTTCTGACTCTTAATATTCAATTGCTTGAGCTTCTCTGGGTACTTAACTTTATAGTCTGAATCACCTTTAGTTGTTTCGTTTTGCCATTCTTGCGATATGGCAAAACGTGGTTCGATTTTAATTACAAATCCATCTATTTTTTTTACATAAGGTTGGGCTCTGGAAAATTTTGTGTGAATACAAATGATATGCAATTAATTATAATTTCATCCATATATGCTTTTTATATGCAGATAAAATATAATAAGAAAAAATGTATGCATCGTCGAAAGAGCCCTTAAATTATAATTCTTTCTGCATGTGGAATATTTTATACTGTTAGACTTGTGTGAATTTGCAACACGTTTCTTATTAGATCGGTACTCATTGCAAAGGGCATTTTATTCTATTTAAAGACCGTGTGATTTACTTGCATATAATGGTAATGGAGATAACGGTATAACAAATGGTAATTAAGCAAAGACAGATAGTTTAATAGCACTTTCCATGAGTTAGTCAATTAGTTCGACCTCGTTTGGATACAGAGCACGACGGAGTAAAGTATGTCAACTCGCAGCATAATTGGTTAAGACGGAAATAGTAGAAGGAGAAATTACGCATTTAATTTAAATAATAATTAATGCTGATCGAATTAAACCATTCTTTGAGCAACCTTTCTTTATAAACCATAGAATCATTAAATTAGTTAAAGAAGAAAAATAAACATGCCGCATCAAATCCGTGACTAATTAATGCAGAAATCGAATTTTCTTATCTATAGCCATGCTGCAAAAAACGGCTAATTTAGAGTCTGTTAATATGAATATGACCCGAACAAATTCTAAAATTTTTTAAACTTTTTCAGCCTTTTTTTGCTAGCTGTTATTTTTTTTTCTACAACGGTTCCATGAGAAACTGGAGGTCGCAGTTGTTGTATATTGTCATAAAATTGTCGTAAAATAGCAAATTGTCGTCATATCTCTTCCAGTATTTAGAAGGTAAATTGCAAATTAAACAAACGACTATTTATTGTATACGCTATTCGTATATGTTTATATATACGACCCTATGCCCAAAAACAATAAAATTATCTTCCAAGTTGCATCACGTACGGATAAAGTTCAAAATTAAACTTTGCCTTTTATATATAGGTCTCTATTTTTTTTTTTTTTTAATAAATATGGCAGATATCTTCCCCGATCAACGCCGAGCAAATATTTTTTTGAAAATTTCGTTCGGCTGTTTAAAGCATAATAAAATCGAAAATGTTGTATTAAAAGTCATAATTTTCGAATGAAAAATAACGAGTTTTTAGTTTATAACTAATTATTATGAGTTATG
This sequence comes from Androctonus mauritanicus, assembly GCA_011317285.2. Classification (NCBI taxonomy): domain Eukaryota; kingdom Metazoa; phylum Arthropoda; class Arachnida; order Scorpiones; family Buthidae; genus Androctonus; species Androctonus mauritanicus. The sequence goes on from WUQG02165438.1 coordinate 18,807, forward strand.
ATATGGGTTGACGTCATCTGTAGTGAAACGATGTCGAATAAAATCTGACTCACGAATCTGAGTCAGGATGTTTGTACTTTCGTACGCCTGGAAAAAAGAAAGCAGACTAATAGTTTCTACATTTTGACTTTTCCGTAAAATAAAAGGGATTTTTACTCGATTAAAATTTTTGTAATGGGAACTTCACTTGATGGTATGAATAAGAATATAATTGAAATTTGCTTCAGGAAAAATTCCCTGAAGGTACGGCTCAAATAATAATTGTTACTCCGTAAAGAATAATAATTTGTTACTCTTTACAAATTGTTACCCTGTAAAGAGTAACAATTAAGCTAGTTAAGAGTCCAAAATTTACGATTCAAGTACAGAAAGGATCTTAATTCCTTCAGGCATCTTGTAACTTTGAATAAGAAAACTGATGGTGTACAATTTTCCTGGCATGTCTTCTATACATCTACAAAATACAATTCAGGTCAGACTTATATGCCCGGAACTTAAGTTGTACGAGTATTTTAAGTATAAAGATCCCTTCGGGGCGCCGATTAATTGTATTAAAAATGGCTTTTTACCTTTTGGTACACCAACTCACTAAAGCGTGTGTTTGCCACATGCAAATGCATGAAGGCTATACATGTCATTGAAAGATTCTGCCCGTAAAATTATAGAAGCAACTTTGTTCCCTGAAGAATTCTTAAAATTACAATTGGTAAACTGGTCACGTTTACTTTTTGAGAAGGCGTAACTGGACAGCTAGTTATATCTCGTGTTAGCTGCAGTTAACACCAGCGAAAAAACCGAGTATAAACACTTTCTTTATAATGTAATACTATATATTCCTTCGAAAGAAACCTACGTTTATGACCTCTGACCTTTTTAAATTAATAGCGTGGTAGTACATAAGAAATATTTCGAAATTAAGTTAAAAAATAGATAGTTTAACTGCTCAATTTTTACATTTTTTTTTTAGATTGAAGTAACTGGTAGTTCTTTAATCCTCAAGAAAAATATATAAAATATTCTGGTAAGGATTTAGCATAAGAAGCTGTCGAAAAATCTTCAGTGGAGATCTAGAAAAATAGTTGTGTTAACTTATCAGCTTATAAATTAAGCTTAAGAACTGATAAAATCAAGAAAATATCTCCAAAACAGCGAAAAAACATGAGCTGTCTTCTTTCCTCTTTGAGTGATTCTGGTAGTTAGAAAAATTATTTATCTACTTTTTTATATAATATTCAGAGATTTTTTAATGACATTCCTGTAGCATAAATTGTATTATTAAGCATCAAAGAAAACTTTTTTCATAGTTCTTTGTAGCATGTAAAAAAATGAAAGCTGTTTTAGCACCCTGTTTTTTACATTTTGCAACTTATACTTCCAATGAACAAGAATTTTTTCTTTAAGAAGATCATTTATAAACACGCATTTTTAGTTAAAAATACTTCCAAGAAGTACAAATGTCAGAATACTTCCAGTAAGCACGAATTCCTCCTTCAAGAAAAGTAAAAAAAAATCAATCAGAAATTGCTTCCAATCCCTTTTTCATCAGTTCTATCTAGAAACGTATGTTTCTTGATAGAACTGATGATCTATCATATAGATCTACGATAGAGCTTATGATAGAGCTTATGATCTATGATAGAGCTTAGATCTATCTGCTCCTTCAAGAAATGTATACGTTTCTTGAAGGAGCAGATAGATGAAAGGCAAAGGCAAACGTAGAAGGCATATCAGAACGAATTTTTTTACCATTCGATGATGATCTCATGTTGTCTATAGAACAAATTTATCGTTTTAATTATATAATCAATATATTTAGACAAGAATAGAAAACGAAAATCCGAAAAAGATATTAAAAAAAAAAATTTCCCATAAATTGTAAAAATTTCCTGTTTGTAATCAATAGAAATTTCAGCGATGCAGAAAAATAGGGAAGTCGAGTTACAAAGATTTCCTCTCAATCAACGATGCGAAAACTATTTTATTTTTAAACATTTTTCACAACAACTCAGTTGACACAACATTAATTTTTGAAAAACAATGCATCGATTGTTTCCTTCTTTGACATCTGCGTTTATGGAAACAATAGCCGCTTTTATATGATAATTTTAATAACTAGATAACTTTTGAAGCTATAATTAATATTTGACAGCGCAAAACGAAAGAAAATTATTTTAATTGGTAGTAATTTTTATTTATTTTTACACGACATTTTCCCTGTTTCTCTGTTAGAAGTTAGAGATGACGATGCAAAGAGTATTTTCGATGACTGCAAAATTTTTTTTTTTTTGAGGAGGAGAAAACATATTATTTTAGCGTAAAAATAAAAGGATTTTTAGAGATGAATAACATTAAGAATAATTTTATTAATATTATCGGATACTTTATTAAGTGGCTGTTATTATAGTGGAACGAGGACAAATGTAAGTCTATCTTCTATTGGACAACGTCCGGTAAATGGACGTCGGCTATTCGATGTGTCCTGTGGACCGTGACCAAACATTTCCTGTGGATGGAGCCAATGACCGACTAGGATCCATAGAGCGTGAACAGATAAGCAAAACTCCGCCTGTCGATAAAAGTTAACGGTGCATTCGACGTGGGTGTACTTCTACAACACAAAAATCTGCTTCAGCAGCAGCAGCAGCAGCTGCTGCTGCTCTTTCTTCGCAAACTCAAAAATTCCTAGTTAATGAAGCAACCAGAAAATAAATCAAGATACACACTTAATAAACACCGCTCAAAATTTTAAGCATTACACGTATCATTCTTTTTTTTTCTTCTTCTTCTTACTAATTCTATAAATTAAAACTATGTAACTATGAAAGTATAAAGAAAGAAAGAAAAAAAAAAAAAAAAGTAAAAACTCAGAATAACAGGATGACTTAACAGTTCTGCCTTAGGTTAAATATCGGATACCTCATTCTCATCCAAACTAATAATTATACATCAAAAGAAAGAATTAAAATTATTATTTTCACTCGTGTATTAATGACGAAAATCTTAATGATTTTCGAGTTACATGAATCTTAATGATATACAATTAAATTGAATGTCATTATCTAGGTATATAGGGGAGAGTTGCCTATTGCGTAGCATACTAGTCACCTAAATCGTACCTGATAGCTATTTCGATACATGCCGATTGTATGTAACGAAATAGCTATCAGGTACGATTTAGGTAACCATTACGCAATAGGGACTCTCCCCTATTCGTATATTAACTGATTTAGAACCATTTCAAAAGCGAAAAATGTTCATATGCAAGTGTTTATTTTTTCTTACGGTTATCTACATAATTTAAATTTTCATTTTGAAAAAAATACAAAACAAAATTTCTTGAAATAAAAATGATCCAAATTTGTATTGAAAGAAATGGTTTTAGTTCTAACGTTTGATTGAAATTTATGTAAACAGGAGAGAGTCGAGTTTCTTGGAAGTTATTGTTCATAAAGGCCTCACGGGCCAAAATGCGCCGGGTAAAAGTTTGATAGATATAATTAAATAATAATAAATAAACAAAAAAAGGAATAAATTATAATTTCGACAAAGATAAAAGGCAATAATGGTGTAAAATGCAAAATTTAAACCGACAGTGATAAGGTGTGAACATGAGAGGAGGAAAAATTGTTTGGCATATATAACGAAAGTTCATCACAATGTAAGTATTTATAATATTATATATATTTTTTAATTTTCTTATATAATGTTATCTAATTTATATCTGATATATTATCTTATGTATTTTCCTCTTCTGATCCCTGTTACTCTAAGAATATTAAGAGGATTATATTATAATTCTTTTATATTCTTCAATTCTCTTATGTTTCTCTAATATTTTCTATTATTATTTTTTATCTTTTATAATTTTTTATATTAAGTTTGTATGTTTATATGTCTCATAGCTTTTGACTCTATCTGTTCTTATCTTATCACATTTTTTCTTATATTTTCTATAATTATGTTTTCATCGCGTATATATTTTTTCATCTTTTCATAGTATATATATATATATATATATACATACATACATACAGTAATACCCTGACTTACGTAAACTCGATTTACGTAAATTCGGAGATACGTAGCTTTCCAACTGCCCCCTCGCCCACTTGTTTGTTTCACAATCACATAGTGCATATATACTGTATATATGTACACATTCCATTTGCTGGTTTGTTGATTAAGCGTCTTTAATTTCGACTACATATTATCAAGAGGCATGGCAGTGACTCTAAGCCAAGTACAGTAGTCACTGACTGGCTATTATTACCGGAGTTATTATAACCAAATTTCAACTCGCTATAACTTTGGTCCTAATTTAAATATTATTAATCTGATAATTACATTTGAGAACAGTATTCAATAGGACATAGATTTAT
>WUQG02165548.1:0-23180 GCA_011317285.2 Androctonus mauritanicus
GGGCCACCAGTGCGAGGTGACTCCTTTAGTCCTCGTTGTCGAAACGAGGGGTAGGATGGTGGGCATATTCTAACCCTTATCTACAGTGGTTATTGTAGCATATCTCGGACGAGATGTATGTATTGGTGATACAATATATTCAAACGTATCACAACAATTTAATCCAATATTGATGGCATCCATTGTAGAATATTTTTTATTTAATTAATTCTTTTTTATAGTTAGAATTTGTGGTATGTTCTATTAAATTTATTTAACATTTTATTAAATAAATAGACAGTTATCTTCTTTTCATTATTATTATTATTATATGAAATGCCCTAATTTCATAAATGGTATTAATTAATTTATATGGCAATCATTCCAAAACTATACATTATCTTATGTTACACTAAAGCTATACTCCAAGTACAAAAATTGAAAATAATATTAGAAGCACTAAATAAATTTATTTAATTAACAGGAATTACATTAATAATATTCTTGCAAAATTTATTTGATACCGTTTACAAGTTAATTAAATAAACAATGTAAGTAGTAAGTAAAGCAAACAAGTTAAGTAAAATAAGTAAGCAAAGTAAATATAATGAAGTTACAAGTAAATAATTATATTGTTCGACAAAATTTTTTTGAACAATTTCTAAATAAAGTAAGACCCCGTTTAACGCTGTAGGTTACGTTCCAAGAAAACCAAGCGCTGCATATGAAGCAACGTTAAACCAGATAATCTTAACGCGTAAATAATGGGGATAAGTGAAACAGGACAGTGAATATAAAATTTACCATTTTTAGTTTATTTTGTAACGTATTATAGACAGTTTTTATGACTAATATCAAGAATCAAAACTGGGTAAATAGTTTCTTTGTGATGTGGAAGTTTCTTCATTTGACACTTTTTGTTTTTTTATCAAGAAATCATATAACGTTATTTGCCTTTTCCTCTTTGGTTCAGCAAGCAATTGTTGATAGCCAGACATGGCATCCATGACACTTGGTCTTGCCTTCGAATTTCTATCGGAATTTGAATCATTTTGTATGAGCTGAGCCACAATTTCCGTAATAGTGAATAATCTTGTTTTGGGAAAATCCTTAACTAATTTAGCAGCAGAATTTCGTATGTACTACACTGCACTGATATCAAACGCACTGCCAAATAGTATAGTTGTATCAAAGCAACAAATTCGTGCGATTTCGGATTTATGTGAATATAAGAGTTTGAAAACTGGGCCACACTGAATCAATAAAAAAATCGTGTTATATCGAAACAGAATTAAAAGGAGCAGCATTAAGCGGGGTCATACTGTATGAGAAAAGATTATAAACAATGCGATATAATGAACATCATATAATGGCACATTCATCAATCATTAAATATTCTTTTATTATGATGATAATCAGAAATGATTTAATTAAATTAACTATCTCTCTATTCATTCTATTAAATGAATCAAATTTTTACAATATTTACATTGAATTGAAACATTTAGAATAATAAATTATAAATTACAAGTTTATAAGAAATTTGTCTGAGAGAGTTTCATATAAAAATCGCTGGTTTCCGACAATTATTTTATATTATTTAAATTAAATTAGCAATTATTATTAACATTTGGACATAACCGAATTTATTTCCATAAATAATTTTCAATAGAAATTATGAAAAGTCGAACATGTATTACTATTTTTAATACGTGGAAAATGTCAAATTGCAGTGACATAAACATGTGGAGAATATGCTAACAAGCGAAAATGCCATTTTATTTTTTAAATTTAAAAAAGCATTAAAGTTTACATCAGAGTAATGTCCAGCAATGGATATTGCTCTCGTGTAATATAATACCATACTACATGAGAGTAATGTCCAAATGTAATGTAATATATTACACAATTCTGTGGTCCAATGGAAAAAGAAGGTAAGTCGATTTATCTAACTATATTGAGAAATGAGCTTAAAAACAAGATAAGTGCATATTCTTTCTTATTTCACTGCTGATTTTCATAGGGAAGATTATTTCTGAGAGCAATAGCTGAATAATCAACTATATGTGGCACTTTCCTCATTTCGGTCGACAGATGGCGTTAGCGTCTATGAGACTACAGGCTGCAGTTATGGCGGAATGGAGCTAACCTTTTAAGTTTACTGGAATTATTTTTTGTTTTCTTTTATTATTTCGATATTATTTATCTTCCTTCGTTATCTCCTTCATGATGATGATTAATGCAGAAAGAGATCCCTAATATTTCACTATGAAACCGTCTTGCTTGTATTGCATAAACCCAGAGTTAAATTTCAAAAGGTATAATATCTATAACCCTCAATCAAATAAAATCGCGTCTCGTTACAATATATTGGGCACTGAAATTTATCCATTTCAGTTAAAGCACAAAATGTTACAGCTAGGATAAAATCAATAGGCATCTCAGCAAACAAAATCGCTGATATTAAACAGCTTCTAACCTACATCAAGAAATCAATCCTACAATTCTATAATAAAGTGTTTGGGATAAAATATAAAAATGTTACTAGCCAGTAATCCATTAGGTGAGTCACTAAGCAACTCCTCTGGTTTACAATACTAATCATTTTAAAGAAAAAGTGAGAAAAGTAAGTTTATTTGCAAAGCCATTCATGTTTTATCTACTCCAATATATATTCATTTTGTATTATTTCTCATGAATTGTATAATATTTTTTCACAGTATTTTTCTATTTAATGATACTTAAGTATTTGTCGTATGTAAAACTATCTAAAATAGTTGTAAAACAAGATAAGTTCATAATTATATTAAAAAAAAATTACACAATTCTATATAACATCTGTTGGTATGTTTTTGTACTATATATAATCTCGACTTAAAAATACCTTTCGCCCATTTTTCATATGAGAAACGGAACACCAGAGCCAGAATATGTTTTAAACTGTATTTCTCAAAATCGTAGTGTTGCATTTTACCTTGTTTTCCATCGGACCATAGAAATATGTAACATGTGCTGAGCATCTAGCAAAAATCCATTCATTCATTAAAGCTTCTGAGTAGTAAGATGGCATGGTAGAAGTGCCTGCTAGAGGTGGAAGTGACGCCATGCGAGATTGACAGGGAAGTGTGATGATACGACATCACGCGGGATGACAGTGATGATATCATAGATCTATGGATGATATACATCGCGAATAGAGTTGTTTCCGGTTGGGTTATCTCTAGGTGAGAAATAAAAAAATTTATTCATATAGAATTGATTAGGAAAGGTATATATTAAAAATGTGGTAGGATTGCATAGATTGCAAAGCTCGGAAAAAATGGTATCGACCGATAGGACAGATAGAAACACGCAAAACATCCCTAATGAACTAGAGGTCAAAGATCAAAGGTTAACGAGATATACACGCATCTAGGTAGCATAGCACGGGAACAGAACGAGTCATATTCTACACAGTATCAAATCATATGCACTGTGAAACTTTCGTCTTCTATACTTCGTTAACTTTTGACCTTTGATCCCTAGTTCATTAAAGTTATATATTTATATGAGTTTTTATCGTCTGAATCCATCATTTCAGCTATTCTCGTGTTTATGTTTTCTATGTCCATTCGTATTATAATTTTTAATTTGTTTATTCATACCTTTTTGCTTTTCACATTTTTTTATTTATACCCCACATTTCCGTACCTTGGGTCTTTTGGATCCGTTTCTAAAAAAATTACCTTTTTTTTTGTTAAAATTTGTTGGCGAGAAATAAAAGTTGATGAAATATGTGCATTTTTGGGAATTTTACTACATATAAAAGTTGGGATATTCCAATTAGGGAGCTGTTCTTAGGAAAGTTTTCTAATCCATTATACAGAGCTACAATGTCAGTAAATCGATTCGAAGAGATAAGAAGATTTTACGATTTGATTATAAAAAAATAAGTGAAACCAGATTACTTACCGATGAGTTTGCTACAATTTCTTACGTATGGTAAATATTTATAGAAAAGTGTAGAAAAGTAATTGTGCGAAAAGAATTTTTGACAATAGAAGAACAGCTTGTTAAATTTAGAGGTCAGTATGGTTTCATTGAGTAACTTCCCAGCAAACCTGGAAAGTATGGGTAAAGATATTTTGGATGTGTCAATCAGAAACAGGATACGCTATTAACAGCGTTATTTATATTGGTAAAATCAGGCAAACAATCTAAGAAAGATTTGATCTTAAATGTTGTAAAGAATTTAGTTAGAACATTAGCTGGAACATCACGCAATCTCACAATGGATAACGACTTCACTAGTATTCCATTAGCTAAGTATTTGCTAGAAAATAAAATTACAGCTGTAGGTACACTAAGAAAAAATAGAAAGCATTCCAAATGAACTCAAACCAAATTCAGTTCTGAGAGTATATTTCAACATATTTGCATTCTACAAAGAAATTATGCTGGTCAGTTTTCACCAAAGAAGAATAAATGTGTGATCCTATTAAGTACTATGCATCATGATGCTATTATTGATGAATTACATCCAAAAAAGAAGCCAGAGATAATAAAATTTTACAATACTGCTGAAGGAGTAGTGGATGTAATGGATCAAAAAGTGCGAAAATAACTTATAAAAGGCAAACTAAACGTTAGCTTATGGCACTTTGATGTAATATAATGGATGTGTCTGTGCTAAATGCATTCATTTTGTACAGTACACAGCATCCGTCATACTACAAGGGAATTTTTATAAATGATTTATCAACGGAGATGATCATTCCATATATGGTAAGATCATCTTCTAATCCATATCTTTCCAAATCAATTTATTCGGATATGGAAAAATTAATTAACATCCCAAACACAAACGTTAATGATCAAACCAACAAAACAAATAGCCAAAAAAGATGATGTGTAATTTGTCCTACAACAAAGGACAGAAAAACAAAGAGAGTGTATAGCAAATGCTTCAAAATTGTATGCCAAGAGCATAGTTTTGCGACTTGCAGTAAATGTTATCACTAAGATTATAACAAATAATAATATGAATATGTTTTAAATACATTGGAATTTAATTTTATTCGTTTTAAAGAATCATTATTTATCAAATGTATTAGAATGTTCATTATTAACAAATACGGGTCCAACGGACCCAGGGTATGTAAATGTGTAACAAAAAAGGCCATGCATACTAGGGTTAAGTTTTAAGTATATATACGTATATGTAGGAATATAAAAAAGGGACTGTATTCGGGGAGGATGATTACGTATATATGTGCCGTGTTTATGTTTAAAAGTTTATATATATTTGCTTACATATCATTCCAATTAGGGGGACCCCAGGGAGACTTCCGCCCCGGGCCTCGATAGCTGTAGGCCACTACCTACTAAATGACTGAGCTAATTATTTTTTTGTCGATAGATGACGCCATTTTCCACTCAGTAAGAATATTAAGTGGCGGGGCGAAAAAAGCACTTCCACAGGCTACCTACTCCTGCGGAGGGGTTAGCCGGGTTGTGGAGGACGGGGATCGACGGGCCGGGCCCGACACCATGCTAAATTTTTCAAGAGAGACCTGAGCTAGAACCTGATCCTCCAGTGTGGAAAGCTAAAGCGTTTCCACGCTGCCAATCCGGTCGACTGCTGTCATCATAGAAGTTGTACATTCATTGAATGCGTCGAGCGAATGTAGAAAATGGGTATCGACAGGCTAGGTCCGGATTCAGAATTCTAACCCGAACTCTCAGTCAAAAGCCCAAACGTTTTAACAATCAGATCGACTTGTTTAAATATTTAAAATCAAGTACACTAGTCTCTCTTACCGACACATATGCGACCGAGGCTTGTCGGATTATTGGATGATCAATGAAAAAGATTGAATTACAAAAATTGAATTATAACATATGCTTAGTTTATTCCTCTTGTTGTTCAAATCTTCCATGTATCCCTCAATTTTGTCCTGATTTTTTCACTTTTTCGATTTATGGTGTTATGTAAAGCTAAACAACAAACACTGATATATCAAAAAAACACAATTTTATAGTAAACAGTGCACTGAGCTCAAAAGTAGTCCGACTATAAAGTCTGCACAACGATCGAATAGCGACTGACAATTTCTTTACATCATTCTCTCTCACACATCAACAAGTTGTGACATGAATATTTACGGTCGACGTGATGGTTTATAACGTGTTAGAATACAGAGACTCAACTATACTGTATTACATTTTAATTATATATATATATATTTTGCATATTTTACGCCACTTTCCAATCAGGAAGATTACTAAGGGGCGGGGCCAGTTCCAACCACGGGCTGCACTCACACCCGTATTGAGGGGCCGGATGGTGAAGTACGGGGATCGCCCACCGAAAAAGCTTTTCAGGAGTTACCAGACCCGGGACGCGAACTCGGGTCCTCCTGCGTGACACGACGACAGCGTTACCATTCGCCATCCAGCGGCCTCTAATATTATATTATAAAAACTTCTTGATCTCAGCAGTGGCTTCAAATTTTCAGATTTGATATAATGATCTAAGTACAAGTAGTTGTATAATTCGTCTATAACTTCATGCTGTTTACATTCTATAATATTTAACTTAATTTGTAATATATATCAATTCTCAGTTACAAGTGTTTAAAATTGGTGGGGTATTAACGTTTTTACACCGCAAACAAAAAACGAAAACTTCGTGCGATATGAAAAATTACACTAACATAATCATAAATAATTTTTAATTCTTAAGTTTTCTTTAAGTAAAATTATGTTTGATTTATATGTGAATTTTTGTCAGTTCAAAAGTATAAAACAACATTACAGTACTGTTTGTTCCATTTTTTCTTCTTACTTTTTGGTTTCATGGCATAATATTTCCGGAATTCTTCATCGCTGATGAAGTCATCTCTGTCAGATTCGACTGTTATGTAATTGCGTGGATTAATTTCATGTTCGGGAATTTTAACCCATATCCGTGATGTGGAATCTTTTTCCAGAAATATAGGCTCTGGTATAGAAATATGTCCATATCGATCACAATATAGAATTTCAAAATTAAGAGAATTCTGTTCTGATACCGTATATCCTTCGACTTGTACTGTTATGCCCTTTTTTTTATTCTGATGCTTTATTGGAAGTTTTATGGAAGTTAAGAAGCAATCGTAATCCACCTTTATTTCACACATGAAGATATTCTCTGAAGAAAACAGTAAATCTTTCTCATAATCTAAATTGCGTCGACATTGGTAATGGAATAATGTTAATCCATCAACTTCTAATCTGTTAGCCGTACTTGTGCAGATGGTTTCTGGAATGTTAACTTCACTTCTGGGATCTTCATCTCTGGGAAGAAAATGCGATCGAATTGCACGAATTTCTTCGTCAGTTAATAAATTTAAAGGAATTACATGATTTTCTAAATCGTTTTCTGTCATTGTATAAAATCTGATCATTGGAAAATATGGTATCATAACTTGACGAAAACATTGACGTAAATCGTCGTTAGTCATCACTTCCGTTGGGCTAATTTCCACTTGTTTAGAAAAATTTGTTAGACTCCATACAAAAACCGCTGAGAAAAGGATTGCTTCCGATAACGTTTCATATTTTGGTCGAGAGAGTAAAGTCAAAATCGTTTCAGAAGTGCAGTTTGCGAGACTCTCTGATTCGAAGATCTCTTTCCATCTTCCATCGAATATTCTCCAGCAATAATATTGTATAAGTCTTTCACGTTCTTGGCAAGCAAAATTGTGAACGATGCAAACATTTTCAAAGGAGACGTTGTCAATTAAAAATTTTCGGCACAACTTTTGCAAATCTTGAATTTCGTATCTTTTGCTTATGAAATAAATGCCGATTGCATTCTCGACAGAATGTAATATCAGATCGTCTCTTTCAATAAACCTGAATAGAAAGCGAGAAAAAATATATTTAAGCGAATGCATATTTGAAAAAAAAAATCTTAATTGAAAGTAATAATTTTAGGTTAGAAAAGGATGAATGTTGCCTTCGCAACAGCTTAGTTAAACCGCCATATCTCATAGATTATGGATTATACAGTATTTTATCTGGCAATAGTCCATTTTATAGCAACACACATACGGTGACATCAACCGGAAGTTTGGAAGACAGGATTCAATGTGCTGATACTGGATATCACTTGAAAAATTGGATGTGTGGACCCAAAATTAACCCGTTTCTCCAAGATGGTAAACGATAGCTTTATCATGCAGTCATCAGATCGATCGCCCCACTTTACGATGCAACTACATTCTAGAGTTCATCACAGGATTGCTGACAGCCTCCATGGAATGCATCGAAATGGTGAAAATATTATTCTGGAGGAAGTTGGATTCTTTCTGAAAAATTGGAGATTTGAGATCATGATCGATTCCAAATCCTTCACTTCCAATTTTTCGAGAAGAACTAGATCCAACAACCATCCCACTTTATACCATTTGAATTTCTATCATCCTTGTGGGAATCCATTTGTGATTTTTAGCATAATCAATTAAAATAGTTCATCAGACTCGATTACGAATTTATAAATGACAAAAAACTGCTTTACCACGCGCCATCCGGCCGAATGAATAATAATTTTAATTCTACATCAAATCTATCTTGGACAAAATAATTATTAGCTATGATAAACCGTGCTAAAAATTTAATGCAAACTTACTGCACTAATTGAAGGGCATCAGAAGCACAAACATCATCCATATTAATAAAGTGATTATTTGCGTCTGACTGATCTATTATCGAATACATGAAATTACTTTTGGAAAACAATTTTGATTTTGAAATTAAAAACTCTTCTCTATTTTGACAACGTAGATAAACCCAGTCAACTGAAGTACTCATTATAATTATTCACAGACAGTTTCAATAAGAATTTTGATCAGAATATGCTTTAAATATTGTAAAGTACACTATTGTTTGATTACAAACGGAAGGTCTTTATTGCACATTGAAACTTTTTCATTATTAAATTATATTAGTAAGGATTTATATTAATTATACTAAAGATATTGTGAAGTTTTACTATAAAAATAATTATTCAAATAGAAAATCAGAATTTTTTCATGATCTTTATCGGCTACATAATAAAAAGACAAAGACCAATAGAAAGGCTAATGATAAAAATATTCCAAAATGTAACCTATCTATAGGACAAAAATCAATTATTTTTAGACCCAAAAAAATTTGGAACTGTTTAAAATCTGAAATAAAATTAATTCCATCATATAATAAATTGTGTATTTATTTAAAAAAAATTTATAAACTTGAGAGTTTATACATATAATATTTGTATTTAATTAACTAATAGTTTTGTTTTTGTAATAGATTCATAGACTGTTTCGTTTAGTGTTGTATGTTTTTGGATGTTTTCGTATGTTTTAATGTTTTGTTTATTTTCGTATGTTTCTGCTGGGAACCTGAAAAATGGCGTAACGCCAATGGTTTTTCCCCTTGCTATTTTTAATTATTTTAATTGTAATTATGTATTTACTTTTTATACAATAAATTGTTTCTATTTTTATTTCTATTCTATTTCTATAAAATCTTTTTTGCTATTATTTACACTCCTTTCAACCAATAAGATTACTAAGGGGCTGTCCAGTTCCAACCACGTGCCACATCCATATCGGTGGAAGATGGTCAGATGGTGTCCGGGTCACATCCGGAACCCGAAAAAATTTTCCGTGAGATACTGGATCTAAGTCCTCCTGCGAAGCACGCCAACACCCAGTCGCCATTATAAAACATACAGGCAATTCCCGCACTGATTTATCGTTCAATCCATTGCCGCCATTTTAATTTACTTTCCAAACTGCTACACCATGTCTCTAATCTGTACAGAAATTGAACGCGTTAGTATAGCTACTGGCGAGATCGAGGGTCTCACTTGTCAGTGCTACACCGTCTTACACTAATGAAACGGTGTGGTCAAATCGAACACAGCTTATAATAACTTAGAAATGATCATGGAGTAGTTCTTTAAGTAGATGAGTTGTCACTAAAAGGTAAGATTTCATGCATTGCAAATTCCGGAAAAAATGGTATTGATCGATAGGGGGTCAAGATACGCAAAATATCCCTAATGAACTAGGGGTCAAAGATGAAAGGTTAACGAGATATATACGCGTTTAGGTAACATAGCACGGGAACGGGATGCGTTACACTTCACACTATAGCGAAGCGAAGCACAGTATCAAACTATATGCACTGTGAAACTTTCAGTCTCTATATCTCGTTAACCTTAGAGTTTTGATCCCTCGTTCATTAGGGATATTTGGCATATCTCGACCCACTCTATCAATTGATACCATTTTTTTTCGGGCTTTGCAGTCTATGCAATCTTACTCATACGACTTTTATTCATGAATCTTTATGACCAGTCTACGAAGATCTTATGCAAGAAATGTTTCAGAGAGTGATAAAGTGTTGACTTACTATCTGCAGGTTCATCTGATGGCCATCTCTTCAACGGTTGTTTGCCGCTCATATTGGGCAAATTGTATGTCATATAAAATATAGTCAAATAATAATTAATATAATTTTCAGAAAAAAATTTAAATAAAAAGTCATGTTCATATTTTAGAAAAACTAAGATGACTCAATGAAAGTCATAAATGATAAAAATTCATAAAATATTTTATATACAATATTTTGCCACCAGAGTATGAGACGTCAATATGGCCGCCGTGGAAAGGACGTTTTCCCGGGAAGTTGAAGTGGAAAGTACTAATGTGGTGCTTAAAATTAACCAATGCGAAGTAGGAGATGTAGGCTGTGTTGTTTGGGATGCCGGATTGGTGTTAGCTAAATATATAGATTATTTAAATATTAGAAACGGCAAAGAGTATCCACTATTCCGAGGAAAAAATGTAATAGATCTTGGATCTGGAACCGGTTTAGTCGGATTAGTTGCTGCCTCTGTTGGGTGAATGAAATATTTAAATATAGTTAAATAACGATTTAAAACACTACTAACTGTGTTAAATTTCAGTGCTAATGTCGTCTTGACCGATCTTCCAGAATTAATTCCTCTTTTAGAGCTTAACATCGAAGAAAATAAACGCCAACTTCTGGGATCTGCCAAAGCTCAAGTGCTTGTATGGGGTGAACTCGATTCTAAATTTGTCCAGCCAGATTTGCTATTAGTTGGAGATTGTATATATTATGAGAAAGTAAGTTTTTAAACTTGTCAAAATTTAAAAAATAATTAATTTTGTTAATTATTCAGTTTTTAAGTATTTTCAGCTTTTCAGTTGCCTATGTTCTAAAAAATGAAGTTATCGCAGAAAAATTATATATATCGTGACCATATTCTTTGGAAAAAATAAAGGACAAATTAAATTATTTCATAATAAGCAGTTTGCGTATATTTGTTTCACTAAAACTGAAAAGTCTTATAACATTTATTATAAAATATAATAAACAACACAATATAATGAACACAACATTTTAAACAAATATATTATTACTTTAAAAAAAATTGATTTTGATTTTTTTCGTAAAAATGAATTCTCTAATAAAGTGTGTTTGTGTTTTAAAAATACATAAAACTTTATACACTACATGTTGAAGATCGAAGTTGCATTTGGTATAAAAACATGCTTTCAATGTTTCGACCCTTAATTGGTTTTTCTTATTATTCATGTATTAGTCATTAATGAAAATACCCATTCAGTGGGACATTAGATTTGGAGAGATAGAAGCAAAATTCAACAACTTTTAAAATGTTTTTAAATGATACGTGTTAAATTCTAACTCATTTATGTTGGCAGGACTCATCATTTTGTCATCATTTTTCAATCTTTTCACAAGCGACAACACAAACATGATATGATCATAGAAAATGACTGTGTCGTGTTTTCTGTGAATTGTCTACTGCATACCAGTATTCAGTTTACTATTTTGGTTCACAAAATAAAGGACAGAAAATATTTTTTTTTCTAAAATGTCCATTTTGGCCATTTTAGAAGAAAAAATTTAAAGGACAGAGAAGTGAAATAAAGGACTGTCCTCTTAAATTAAGAATGTATAATCACTATAATTATATATTAAATTAGGATAAATATAATATAATATTCAAAAAACTTTGATTTAAAAGCATAATCATGATAATCAATACTGTTCAATTAAATATTAGATCATCTTTTTCTAACTTTATTTAATTCTTTAATTATATTTTTGATTGTTTTAATAGAAATTTATCAGTATATACTTGTTACTTAGATGTAAAAATATGTCTTTGATTTGTTCAATCTGAAGTTGCTACATAAAAATTATTGAAAGACTATAGACAAGATGCAAAACATAAACAAAACATTGACATCTGGATATTTCTTTTCCAAAAGGAGAGTTTAGCTGATTTCCTATTTGAGGTAGCTGTTTCAGCTTTTGTCTGTTGAACTTGGAACATGAATATAGCATGACTAGTGCATACTTTTACAGATTGAATAAAAAGGAACAACAATGATATCAAGAAAAATTGATACTTTGTAGATAGCATTACCTGATCCTTCTGCTGAACGAAATTGTTATTTCCAATTGATTTAAAAAATTGGGCAAAGTTGTAGCCAAACACTTACCATTATATTATAGAAACTCCTGGACCATTTATTGAAAAATCACAAAATGCATATATAAAAGTTTGGATACATATAATTATTATTGGTAAAATTTGACACACTATAATTTTCGTATCATCAAAAAGAAGTCCAGGTATGTTTTTATAAGTAATTTCAGAAAAATTAAATAATAATAAAAAAAGAAATATTTATTTTAACCTTAAGAGATTTTGAAGAAATTTTGTGTGACATTTGTTACACAAAATTTGAAAACTTATCCGATCATTGTTCTTATATGTCCGGATAAGTTTTCAATTTATTAATATAGTAGTCAATCCTTGATTTTTCCTGAGAAGACCTTATCATTTATATTATATATAAATGAAACTTTTTTCCATATCATCATTATTTATAATTTAATTCAAATTATCAATTGAAGTGTTGCATATTATTATTATTGGTTGATACTGATGATGATAATTTATGTAATATTTCAATTAATAATTAGAATCAAGATATAAATAATATAGAATGGTTAAAAAAAACAATAGTTTGGATATAAATTATAATAAATTTATATTCATATGCTATTAACTGTGGTATTCTTTGAAATATCTAAGTATCTGTAATAATAATAAATTTGCTTTCATACATAAAAACATCCTTGAATTATTTTTGATAATGGATTCACTTTTTGCATTTAGATGTATATATGAAACAATTGGTAAAATCGATAGAACTAAACAGTGCATTAGGAATCACTTCAGATAAATTACAAATATGCAGGAATTAACTTCATGGTTTAATGCAAATATAATCGATAGTTTAAAAGGTTATCCTCTGATATATATTACATCATGTTCCAATCTACATTTATTAAATCATAAGTTTAATTTTGACTGTAATCTTCTTTTGGTAAGATATAAAATTTTTTGCATCAAAACAATAATACTAAAAAGAATAATTTCAGGACATCACAATACATATGATTAAAGTTATCAACATTAAATTGATACTATTGTTTATTAATAGTGATCTTTCTAGTAATCCTTTTTCTTTCAATATTCAAGAAGACAAAGAAATTTTAACCATTAGTTTATTGCAAAATTTTAAAATGTTGGAGGCTTTTTGTATCATGAAACTATAGAATCTAGCAGATCTTATTCAATCTTATAATTAAATAATTTATTTTGGCAGTTTGGCAATGTGTGATTAATTTATTCTAATTACCTTTGTTTTTATCACTATCTATATGATATTTTTCTGAATATCTTTCTAACTTATGGATAATAACCTGATCAATCAAAAAAGGCTTCATGCACTAGATCACAATCATAAAAAAAAATCAATGAAAGTGTCTTAAATTTAGATAGATAATAATCTTTTCATATGAAATCTTCACATGAAGGAAATTATAGTTTATAAAATTCTAAGGGAATGTATCTTTTATTCGATATTTTCAAATTGTATACAACTATTACCAAACAAAACTGAGACTACAAATTATATGCAACACAGTTACATATAATCATAATATAATAACAGAAAGCATAGCTTCTTGGTGTTGTCAATTATGCAATTTTTTTATTTTAATATTTTTTTGTATTGTTATACATTTATTCCATATTATACAGTTTTATAATTTTAGATGATGATGATTTTATTTTTATTCTAGAAGCAAAATACAAATGCAAATTTATAATTTTTAAATTATAAGGAACAAAGTATTTAATATATTATTCAAAATATTTATAAACAGACAAAAGCAAATTTAATTTATCTACAGTATTACCAAATATTTTTGTATTCATATTGCATATTACTATGAAAATAACAGCTGAAAGAAAATGAAAGAAAGGGAAAAAAAGGATGTTACTAAATATCCAGCAATACTACTATTTCAGGTATAAAGCCAGGTAAATGATATTTAATAACATTCTTTTATTTAAATATTAAATTTAATTAGAAAAATATTTATATAAGCTATTCATGATAAACAGTAAATAATAAAATCAATATTTATTACTTATTAGTGATCAAGCTACTGATTTATAAATATTTATGTATTGATTTTAAATATTTCAAGTTTTTCATGATTGTATATCATTTCTAAGAATTTTTAGACTATTTCTTCCTCCCCATAATCCTTATCTTGAAAAACTTTTAATTTTATTATATATAAGTAATCCTCAATTTATGACTTTGGTTTGAACCCAAGGTCAGAAATTGGTAATGCTCAAAATTTATGGATTTCCCACTATTAATCTTTATTAGGACATTACACATTATTATAATAAATTTAGTTTTATGTTCACTAAATTTATTATTATTATAAATATAGTGAATATAAAACTACAGGAACCAGATACAAAAAGAATAACTTAGGTACCAATCAAATTATTCTGCAAGGACTCATTTACATATAAATGGCAATGACTAATCATAGAATTTATTGATTATATCACTGTTGTAAGTATGAGTAGTCATTAGTTGATGGCATTATAAGTTGAATAAAACCTATATATATTTATATCTCTTCTACAACTTCTATAAAAAATTTTAGATTTCCATCTTCTTGTTCTTTTATAATTATGATTTAAAATATAATACATATGCAGAAGATTGATAATTGATGATTGATTGTTAGTTTTCAGTTGTTAGTGCATACAAATGATTTTAAATAACTAGCAATTATTGCAAAAGTTTCTAAAATACATTATGAACTGTCATTAATGGGTATCAAATTATAATTATATCTGTATTAATTATGTTTTGTATGTTAGATGAAATTATTTAATGCTGTTAATAAAAAAAATTAATGAAATTAAAATGGTATATGTTATATAATCCATTTTTTTAATCTGATATGAAAGTTCTTTCTAATATGATATGAAAGTTCTTTCTTGTTTTGAGAAAATATATTGAAATAAAGAAAATTTCTTAAAATTTATACATAGCAATTTATAATGATTTTATTTGTTAATTTATAAAATTTTATTTAAAATAATCAAATTATAATATAATTGTAAAATAAATTTTCTTCCCTTTTTTAACAGAATTTTTTTGTCAATATAATTATTTTTCTTTTTAGTCTTTAAAACCTTTAGTGGATACTTTACTGATGCTTAGTGATAACAATAGTGAAATTTTATTATCATATGAAGACAGAAGTTTAGAAAATAAGAATTTATTACAAAGAACATTTTTTGATGTAAGTATGATTTATTTTATTTCCAAAAAATTTTTATCAGGGAATAATAATACATAATTTGGAAATTGATAGCAATAGTGGCATTTCTCTAAAATAACTATTCCAATAAAATCTGAATTTTCCATAAATGATTATCTCCATTTTCATTTCCAGTGTAAACATGCACTTGGGTACTAAAATTGAGAAATTTATAAAAAATGGAGTTAATCAATTTGACTTCTGAAAGGCTTTTATATAAATATCAAAAATATTTAACTGTGGTAATGAAAAACTCAAAAATGCATAAAGATAATTTTAATGAAAATGAAATATTTTCTTGTATATAAAAATCAATTCTACAATAATTTTCAGATTTATGCTTTCATCATCATCACTCAGTTTATTAATACTGTAATTAGTATAATTTTATACTGTAATTGAACTTTACAAATTAAATTATTAATATAAACAAATAGTCCTTGATTTACAATGATGTTTGATTTTGAACTCTGTCATCATAAGTCGTTTATCAATTTTGGGAATTTATGATTGTAAGTCATAAATTCCCAAAATTTATGGATTTCTCATTACTAATGCTTATTTAGGACACTATATATTATCTTAATAAACAAAGAGCACAAAACTACAAGAATCAGATACAAAAAAAGGATACTTTTCCATATATCAGACTGTTTGGTCAGGGACTCATGCCCTTTGGATTGCATTGACCAATCACAGAATTAATGGATTACATCATCATCATAAGTATGAGTATATCAATATCATTAAAGAATACAGATTGTATGAGGACTATCTATATTCTTTAATGATTTTTATAATAAATTTATATAAAAAAATTATTCTTTTTCCTACAATTTACAAATAAATTTTTTCATTTATTTAATGCAAACCATAATGATAATAAAGTTACAAATTTCTTTGATTAATAAACTATTAGGAAAAGTATAATGAAAAATAAACTGCAATAGTTTTTCTAAATATGAATTAGTAATTTTTACATATGACAGTTATAATTATCAAATTTTGCATATTTGCAATGCGAAGTTTGATAATTATAACTATATTTGACAACAGCATTAGAAATCAATTTTGAATCTATGGGAAAGCCAAAATTCATTTATATCACTATGCCAATGATATAGTCCACTAAATTGCCATAAAATAATGATAATTTTGATAAATAAGCTATAAGCTTTGAATAAAATTGTGATATTAATATGATTTTAACAATGTGATAAATTATCTATGTTTCTATAATATATGTGATGAACAGATGCACAATGATGTTCTGAACATTCTAATCAATTCTAACTGTATTCTAAATTGGCAAAGAGTTGTAATTTTAAGTTGTTCTCAAAAGCTGCATGATTAGCCTTCAAATAAAGCAAATTTCATTGATTGTTTATTTGAAATTGAAAAATGAAAACCCAGAGGCATGTTTACATAAAAATAAACGCTGTTCTTACTATTATCTTTTATATCAAAATCAATTGTTCCTTCCACATTAATACCATAACAAAAGTTGGTAATACATTATTTCCATAGACTCAATAATGACTTCTGATGCTGTCGTCAAATATAGCAATGTTAATATTCATTAACTAATTTCAGCATAATAAGGAACTAATGTATAGTAAATTTATTTTTTAATGAAAATTTACATAGTTCTTACAATTAAGATTTCTTAAGATGATATTGATTTACAACCATTTGTATTTAGGACATTTTAATAGTAAATTCTATGATTGGCCAATCCAATTCACATGTTTACAAGTCCATGGTAATAGCCTAAAAAGAACCAGACACAATATCAGTTTTGTGTTCTTGAGTTTATTACTACGCTGTGCTGTAATGAATAATGATAGGGAGTAATCAATAAATGTAAGGTTTTTCTGACTTATGATGATGCTGATTTAAACCAAATCCTGTTATAATTATAGATATTTTCTCAACTTAAAGAAAAGCATAAACACCAGTTATTTTTTATGGAAAAATATCTGAACAAAATATCTTTGTGCTAAGTAAAAATCTCTTACAGGCAAGATTTTCCTTGTAGACAGAGGCATTCTTTGACAGAGACAAAGAATGCCTCTGTCTACAAAGCTATGGATACATGATTAAATCATAGATCTATAAATCTCAAAGTTAACTCTATGATATTGTTTATACAATTAAACAATATACATAAATAAAAGTATAGAATATATTTTATAAAGATTAATTAAATACATATAAATTTATTTTATTTCAGTTTGTAAAACATTTTTACTATCAAATTTCATGAAAATTTGTTTAACTAATGCAAAATTTTCTATGCTTATGATTAAAAAGACAAGCCTTTATAATGTCTATATATCTGTATGAGTATATAGATAAAAAGACATTAAACAGTAATAATGTTGATGTAAGGGTACATCAGAAATGACTATGATCTATATACGAGGATGGATCTAAAAAAAAGGTTACAAGCAATAGAATTTAAAAAGTAATTATTGTGGAGCGAATATATTTCCCCAGAGTGGAGACAGATTGCTCTAGTTGTCTTACAGCAGTTTTGTGGGTAGCTAGTGTCAGTTCGAAGATGCATCAGAGCCATTGAAATGGCAAGACATCTAGAAAAGTGGTTTCATGTGGAAGTGCAAGCAGTAATTCGTTTCTTATGGGCAAAGAATGTGTCAGCATCTGAAATTAACAGTCAAATTGTGGAAGTTTATGGTGAAGAAGCAATGAGCAGACAACATGTAGCAAAATGGTGTCGCTCTTTTCAGTCGGGAAGAGAGGATGTGGAAAACCACAATAGGGCAGCAAGTGGCCATCCATGTTCTTCAACAACAGACATCAACACCGTATGAGTTGAAGAAATGATTCAAAATGACCGACGGGTAACTTTACGTGCAATCGCATGCAGACAGTGATGTGAAAACAGCCGCCGAGGATTGGCTCAATGGACAGGGACATGATTTCTATCAAGACCGGTTAAACAAGTTGGTCCTCCATTCTGATAAATGCCTGAATAGGTTTGGTGATTATGTAGAAAAGTGTTTGCCAAGTATGCCTCTTAATTTTGTATATCTTCCCATTACCCATGGTTGGCTTAATTCACCATATAAATTTAAAACCCGTCAATGGGAGATTTTTCAATCTGTAATCAATGTTTCTAATCTGATGTTAATTAATGTACCTTTTACCAATATACCTTTATATATAAATGTTAATAATTGTCGGTATTCAGCTCTGCATGGCAATATTTGGAATTATTATTATACGAAAGACGAAAGTGTCGAAATTTTGGATAACTTGTTAGAATTCCAATGCGGTGATAATGTGAAACAATTTAAATCTGATATATTAGCAATACTTGATAAATCTACACCCAAACAAAATTGTATGCAAATCATAGGTGAACCTTGTAGTGGCAAAAACTTTTTCTTCGATTGTGTAATAGACTCATGTATCAATAAGGGGCAGATAGGGAATTTTAACCAGTATTGTAATTTTCCTTTGCAGGACGCGAAAGATAAAAGAGTACTATTGTGGAACGAACCAAACATAGAGTCAGCTGCCTATGATACTCTGAAAATGTTGTTTGGTTTTGATAATATACCTGCAAAGATAAAATTCCAGGGGGAAGTTATTATCCATAGAACACCTGTGTTTATTTTAACTAATTTTGATGTTATTCCACCCGATGAAGCTTTTGAATTATGGGTTATTTCTTATTCATGAAGAACAGCAGCATTCTTAAAAAACTGTAACAAAAAACCCTATCCTGGTATAATGTATGACTATTTAAATCAATAAAAATAAACATTTGATAAAATTAAATTGTTTTATTCTTCATAAACATGATGTCCATCAATATATGAATCTTTTCCATTACATTCCTTAATATCATTATTTATATCTTTACAAATATATAAATTCTTACTACATTTATGAAATGGTTTACCCATACCAGATGAATTCATATTAAAGTCAACAACCAAAGTTGCATCAACCTGCCAATAAGCCATAACCTCTTGGAATTTAGGTGTTGATTCAAACAGACTGCTTGACAAAGGAGGAATTACTCCAACATACAAATCCGATTGACATAAAGTATTAGTTACTGGTTGTTCCATATGTTATGAAGTCCTTTTTTTTTCAATTTTATAACTGTATTTTAAATGATTAGTTCCACCAACATGATGAGCATGATGATAATTAACATCATATTGTTGCATGAAGTCATTTCCAGTATTCGCTACCTTTTGAAATGAACAATTACGCATACTAGTATACACAGTATTGTATTCCAACATTTGTTGTAGCACCTTTCCATTAAAGGTGCTACATCAAACTCGTATTCATAATTAATTATTGGTTCACCTTGGGCAGTACGAAGATCAAATACATTAACATCATTCATAAAGGTCTGTATTTGGTCAAAATTATCATCTTTTCCCAAATATGCCGTACAATAAGGTGTTAAACATTTGTGAATCCAAGGAATACATGCTGATCTTCTTTGCATAAAAGAAATCTGTCCAATTTCTGCTTTTAAATTGTGATTTACTTATAACTGTTGGATTGTTAACAGTAGCGGTATACTCATGCAATTGAATATTATATTTATGATTAAGTTGTTGTGCAGATAACCCAAACACTAAAGTCTCACTGTTAGCACCGTGACTAGTAGTAGATGCAGTTTCAAATGGCGTTCGGAATCCTTTACCTGTAACTTTCACAAAATACTTTTTTGCAGAGGCACCCCAAGGTAACATCGAATATTCTGCAGGACTCATATATATAGGTAAACCGTGTACAGGAATACCTGCTAGTGGGGTATACATCAAATAATCGCCAGTCTTATTTTTTACAGCACCTCCAGTTTGAAAACCCTAAGTAGTTAGAATCCACGATTTTTTAAATATAACAGCCTTACCAAACGCAAGTCCTTCGGAGGAACGACAGATCTGTACCGGATTTTCAGCAACAGATGCAGCACCATCGCGTTTTTTTTTGGATTCACCTTCGTCGCTTGTACTATCCAGAGTGGGTCACTTTTCGGGAGGAGGCATTTTGGGATAAAACGATTTTCTGACGATCTTTTCGACTGTATACTTGATACCGAGAACCCCAGCAGCGACACCTGAATGAACAGCTGTATGTGAACTGATGACAACTGCTAGAGCAAACTCTTTTATAGCCTCTTCATCCACATCTTGTACGCCTTGAAATTCCCTTTTGTATTTTCTGTGTACTGTTAATAAATAATTTTTAATTGCCCTTATAACCTTTTTTTTTGATCCATCCTCTAAGTTTTTTTAATATAAAAAAAAATACTATGATGTAAAATAATGTAAACTTATATGAGAATGTAAATACACTGTGAAAAAAGTTTTTAAAAATTTTAAAATTTCATAAAAGAAGTAATCATTCAATTGCAATTAACAAGCAATTTTGAATAATTAATATTCTATTATTATTAAAAAAAATGTACTTTTAAGAGATTTCATTGAAAAATTCTCTCTTATAGACCATCAAAGAGACTTTTATCACTGAAAATATTCCCATGTCAGAGATGCATCCAGATTACTGCAGTCCCGATATATTCATATTAAAACTAAAGAAAAAATAATAGTGTATCACTGAATGCTTGGGATGTCTTTTTGAAAAATTTTCAACATATTTATATTCATCAAATTATTTGAAATTATAAAATCATCAAAGTAATACAGATAAGTTATCTAATTCATAATTTATGCAACATGCTCATCATCACAAGTAAATTTGCATTTAACAATATAATGATAAATGTTATTTATTAAGAAATTAACAGTGTGTTAACTTTTATAAGTAATATTTCTATGTATATTATACAAATTATATTTTTAAATATTGTCACCATATATCATCATAATGTATTTTTTAACTGAAACCATTATGAAAGATTTGTAACAAATAAAACTATTTTTTAAATAAAAAATATTTATGAAAGTATAAATATTTTTAAAGCTGCATGATTAACCATCAAATGAAGCAAATTTCATTGATTGTTTATTCAAAATTGAAAAATGAAAATCCAGAGGCACGATTACATAAAAATAAACACTGTTCTTACTAACACTATTACCTTTTATATTGAGATTGACTGTTCCATGTGCATTAATACCATCACAAAAGTTAGTAATACTCTGCTCCCATAGACTCAATACTGACTTCCAATGTTGTCGTCAAGTGCAGCAATGTTAACATTAAGTAATTTCTGCATAATAAGAAACTAATGTATAGTAAATTTATTTTTTTAATGAAAATTTATGGACTTGTTTCGCCCCGCCACTTAGTATTCTTGCAGAATGGAAAGCTGCGTCATCTTTTGACCAAAAATAATTATGTTAAATTGAAATATACTTAAAACTAATCTCGGAGATTGTATAACATTAATCAAATGCTTGAAAATGCTTTAGAGATCCACTCAAATGCAATCGAGAAAAAGCTCATAGACTAGAAATAACAATAAATCATATTGAGAAAGATAAAGTAATCCAGCCACAACAGTAAAATATCTCTACAACTTTGCATTCACTATCCAGTTTAATGGCAACAGTATGCACGTAGGATGACATAGTGGTTGCAGAAGAAAGAAAATATTTATAAATTTAACACCACTCCAGTAGTTATACACAGTGAATATGGTCAAAATGCTCCGATAAGTCTCCGCTGGAGAAACTAAAGAATGACATCACGTCACGTCTCGCGATCTCCACTGGTCGTGACTTTATTCTTTAGTTTCACGGAAACTTTTCGAAACATTTTCTGAATTTACCCTAATTATCTGGCAGATTTTGACAGAAGAAGGTACAGTTCCCCCAGTGATAAATTATAATAAATATTGTGCCGATTATACTCGGATGGATGGATGGATGAAATGTGGATTGGGAAGATTTTCATGCGAAATATCTTGATTTCAACAACAGATTCAAGATGATGAAATAAAATAGGTACTTTACCTAATAAGTTTTGGGAATAATGTAAGAAAAATAGTGCGATTTTGGTCAACAGAGGGGGAAATAATGCATTAAGTGTCGAAAATGGGTTTCAGAATGTGACAAGAAATGAAGATTGAGAAACAGAGTTTAGGAAAATAGCAGTAAAAAGGGAAGAGAGTGATTATTCGTGCTAGGCGGGAAGGAAACTGACGAGACAATGAGAACCGAATTATGAAAAAATACACCCTCGGAAAACGTAGATAACAAGCTACTGCAAGGAAATGAGAGAGTAATCATTAATTTAATGGTGAATTCTGACACGATAGTTGTCCAGAAAAGTGAACGTGCTTGGCTTCACTTCAGATAAAGATTAAACACAAACACACAGCATATACAGTTTTTTTGGTCAACAGATGACGCCACATTCCATTCTTTAAGAATACTATGTGACGAGGCGAAACAAGCCCT